>JAKVIS010005097.1:0-12598 GCA_033119425.1 Bufotes viridis
TACAGTGACTGGATAACACCACCATACAGTGACTGGATAACATCTCCATACAGTGACTAGATAACACCTCCATACAGTGACTGGATAACACCACCATACAGTGACTGGATAACACCTCCATACAGTGACTGGATAACACCTCCATACAGTGACTGGATAACACCTCCATACAGTGACTGGATAACACCACCATACAGTGACTGGATAACACCTCCATACAGTGACTGGATAACACCACCATACAGTGACTGGATAACACCACCATACAGTGACTGGATAACACCACCATACAGTGACTGGATAACACCTGCCATACAGTGACTGGATAACACCGCCATACAGTGACTGGATAACACCTACCATACAGTGACTGGATAACACCTCCATACAGTGACTGGATAACACCTCCATACAGTGACTGGATAACACCTCCATACAGTGACTGGATAACACCTCCATACAGTGACTGGATAACACCTCCATACAGTGACTGGATAACACCTCCATACAGTGACTGGATAACACCACCATACAGTGACTGGATAACACCTCCATACAGTGACTGGATAACACCACCATACAGTGACTGGATAACACCTCCATACAGTGACTGGATAACACCACCATACAGTGACTGGATAAGACCACCATACAGTGACTGGATAACACCTCCATACAGTGACTGGATAACACCTCCATACAGTGACTGGATAACACCACCATACAGTGACTGGATAACACCTCCATACAGTGACTGGATAACACCACCATACAGTGACTGGATAACACCACCATACAGTGACTGGATAACACCACCATACAGTGACTGGATAACACCACCATACAGTGACTGGATAACACCTCCATACAGTGACTGGATAACACCGCCATACAGTGACTGGATAACACCTCCATACAGTGACTGGATAACACCTCCATACAGTGACTGGATAACACCACCATACAGTGACTGGATAACACCTCCATACAGTGACTGGATAACACCTCCATACAGTGACTGGATAACACCTCCATACAGTGACTGGATAACACCTCCATACAGTGACTGGATAACACCTCCATACAGTGACTGGATAACACCACCATACAGTGACTGGATAACACCTCCATACAGTGACTGGATAACACCGCCATACAGTGACTGGATAACACCTCCATACAGTGACTGGATAAGACCACCATACAGTGACTGGATAACACCACCATACAGTGACTGGATAACACCACCATACAGTGACTGGATAACACCTCCATACAGTGACTGGATAACACCGCCATACAGTGACTGGATAAGACCACCATACAGTGACTGGATAACACCACCATACAGTGACTGGATAACACCTCCATACAGTGACTGGATAACACCACCATACAGTGACTGGATAACACCTCCATACAGTGACTGAATAACACCTCCATACAGTGACTGGATAACACCTCCATACAGTGACTGAATAACACCACCATACAGTGACCGGATAACACCTCCATTCAGTGACTGGATAACACCGCCATACAGTGACTGGATAGGACCACCATACAGTGACTGGATAAGACCACCATACAGTGACCGGATAACACCTCCATACAGCGACTAGATAACACCTCCATACAGTGACTGGATAAGACCACCATACAGTGACTGGATAACACCTCCATACAGTGACTGGATAGCACCGCCATACAAAGACTCGATAACACCTCCATACAGTGACTGGATAAGACCACCATACAGTGACTGGATAAGACCACCATACAGTGACCGGATAACACCTCCATACAGTGACTGGATAAGACCACCATACAGTGACTGGATAACTCCTCCATACAGTGACTGGATAACACCTCCATACAGTGACCGGATAACACCTCCATACAGTGACTGGATAACTTCTCCATACAGTGACTAGATAACACCTCCATACAGTGACTGGATAACACCCCCATACAGTGACTTTATAAAACCACCATACAGTGACTGGATAACACCGCCATACAGTGACTGGATAACACTGACATACACTGATTGGATAACACTGCTATACAGTGACTGGATAACACCGCCATACAGTGACTGGATAAAACTGCCATAAAGTGACTGGATAACACCACCATACAGTGACTGGATAACACCTCCATACAGCGACTAGATAACACCTCCATACAGCGACTGGATAAGACCACCATACAGTGACTGGATAACACCTCCATACAGTGACTGGATAACACCTCCATACAGTGACTGGATAGCACCGCCATACAAAGACTCGATAACACCTCCATACAGTGACTGGATAAGACCACCATACAGTGACTGGATAAGACCACCATACAGTGACCGGATAACACCTCCATACAGTGACTGGATAACACCGCCATACAGTGACTGGATAACATCTCCATACAGTGACTAGATAACACCTCCATACAGTGACTGGATAACACCTCCATACAGCGACTAGATAACCCCTCCATACAGCGACTGGATAAGACCACCATACAGTGACTGGATAACACCACCATACAGTGACTGGATAACACCTCCATACAGTGACTGGATAGCACCGCCATACAAAGACTCGATAACACCTCCATACAGTGACTGGATAAGATCACCATACAGTGACTGGATAACACCACCATACAGTGACTGAATAACACCACCATACAGTGACCGGATAACACCTCCATACAGTGACTGGATAACACCGCCATACAGTGACTGGATAAGACCACCATACAGTGACTGGATAAGACCACCATACTGTGTCCGGATAACACCTCCATACAGTGACTGAATAACACCACCATACAGTGACCAGATAACACCTCCATACAGTGACTGAATAACACCTCCATACAGTGACCGGATAACACCTCCATACAGTGACTGAATAACACCACCATACAGTGACCGGATAACACCTCCATACAGTGACTGGATAACACCGCCATACAGTGACTGGATAGGACCACCATACAGTGACTGGATAAGACCACCATACAGTGACCGGATAACACCTCCATACAGTGACTGAATAACACCACCATACAGTGACCGGATAACACCTCCATACAGTGACTGGATAACACCGCCAGTGACTGGATAACATCTCCATACAGTGACTAGATAACACCTCCATACAGTGACTGGATAACACCTACCATACAGTGACTGGATAACACCTCCATACAGTGACTGGATAACACCACCATACAGTGACTGGATAACACCACCATACAGTGACTGGATAACACCTCCATACAGTGACTGGATAACACCTCCATACAGTGACTGGATAACACCGCCATACAGTGACTGGATAACACTGCCATACAGTGACTGGATAACACCTCCATACAGTGACTGGATAACACCACCATACAGTGACTGGATAACACCTCCATACAGTGACTGGATAACACCTCCATACAGTGACTGGATAACACCTCCATACAGTGACTGGATAACACCTCCATACAGTGACTGGATAACACCACCATACAGTGACTGGATAACACCTCCATACAGTGACTGGATAACACCACCATACAGTGACTGGATAACACCACCATACAGTGACTGGATAACACCTCCATACAGTGACTGGATAACACCACCATACAGTGACTGGATAACACCACCATACAGTGACTGGATAACACCACCATACAGTGACTGGATAACACCACCATACAGTGACTGGATAACACCTCCATACAGTGACTGGATAACACCGCCATACAGTGACTGGATAACACCACCATACAGTGACTGGATAACACCACCATACAGCGACTAGATAACACCTCCATACAGCGACTGGATAAGACCACCATACAGTGACTGGATAACACCTCCATACAGTGACTGGATAGCACCGCCATACAAAGACTCGATAACACCTCCATACAGTGACTGGATAAGACCACCATACAGTGACTAGATAACACCACCATACAGTGACAGGATAACACCTCCATACAGTGACTGGATAAAACTGCCATACAGTTACTGGCTAACACCACCATACAGTGACTGGATAACACCTCCATACAGTGACTGGATAACACCTATATACAGCGACTAGATAACACCTCCATACAGCGACTGGATAAGACCACCATACAGTGACTTGATAACACCACCATACAGTGACTGGATAACACCTCCATACAGTGACTGGATAGCACCGCCATACAAAGACTCGATAACACCTCCATACAGTGACTGGATAAGACCACCATACAGTGACTGGATAACACCACCATACAGTGACTGAATAACACCACCATACAGTGACCGGATAACACCTCCATACAGGGACTGGATAACACCGCCATACAGTGACTGGATAAGACCACCATACAGTGACTGGATAAGACCACCATACAGTGACCGGATAACACCTCCATACAGTGACTGAATAACACCACCATACAGTGACCAGATAACACCTCCATACAGTGACTGAATAACACCACCATACAGTGACCGGATAACACCTCCATACAGTGACTGAATAACACCACCATACAGTGACCGGATAACACCTCCATTCAGTGACTGGATAACACCGCCATAAAGTGACTGGATAGGACCACCATACAGTGACTGGATAAGACCACCATACAGTGACCGGATAACACCTCCATACAGCGACTAGATAACACCTCCATACAGTGACTGGATAAGACCACCATACAGTGACTGGATAACACCTCCATACAGTGACTGGATAGCACCGCCATACAAAGACTCGATAACACCTCCATACAGTGACTGGATAAGACCACCATACAGTGACTGGATAAGACCACCATACAGTGACCGGATAACACCTCCATACAGTGACTAGATAACACCTCCATACAGTGACTGGATAAGACCACCATACAGTGACTGGATAACACCTCCATACAGTGACTGGATAACACCTCCATACAGTGACTGGATAACTTCTCCATACAGTGACTAGATAACACCTCCATACAGTGACTGGATAACAACCCCATACAGAGACTGTATAAAACCACCATACAGTGACTAGATAACTCCTTCATACAATGACTGGATAACACCTACATACAGTGACTGGATAACCCCGCCATACAGTGACTGGATAACACTGACATACACTGATTGGATAACACTGCTATACAGTGACTGGATAACACCGCCATACAGTGACTGGATAAAACTGCCATAAAGTGACTGGATAACACCACCATACAGTGACTGGATAACACCTCCATTCAGCGACTAGATAACACCTCCATACAGCGACTGGATAAGACCACCATACAGTGACTGGATAACACCTCCATACAGTGACTGGATAGCACCGCCATACAAAGACTCGATAACACCTCCATACAGTGACTGGATAACACCTCCATACAGTGACTGGATAAGACCACCATGCAGTGACTGGATAAGACCACCATACAGTGACTGTATAACACCTCCATACAGTGACTGGATAACACCGCCATACAGTGACTGGATAACATCTCCATACAGTGACTAGATAACACCTCCATACAGTGACTGGATAACACCTCCATACAGCGACTAGATAACACCTCCATACAGCGACTGGATAAGACCACCATACAGTGACTGGATAACACCACCATACAGTGACTGGATATCACCTCCATACAGTGACTGGATAGCACCGCCATACAAAGACTCGATAACACCTCCATACAGTGACTGGATAAGACCACCATACAGTGACTGGATAAGACCACCATACAGTGACTGAATAACACCACCATACAGTGACCGGATAACACCTCCATACAGTGACTGGATAACACCGCCATACAGTGACTGGATAAGACCACCATACAGTGACTGGATAAGACCACCATACTGTGTCCGGATAACACCTCCATACAGTGACTAGATAACACCTCCATACAGTGACTGAATAACACCACCATACAGTGACTGGATAACACCTCCATACAGTGACTGGATAACACCACCATACAGTGACTAGATAACACCACCATACAGTGACTGGATAACACCGCCATACAGTGACTGGATAGGACCACCATACAGTGACTGGATAAGACCACCATACAGTGAACGGATAACACCTCCATACAGTGACTGAATAACACCACCATACAGTGACCAGATAACACCTCCATACAGTGACTGGATAACACCGCCAGTGACTGGATAACATCTCCATACAGTGACTAGATAACACGTCCATTCAGTGACTGGATAACACCTCCATACAGTGACTAGATAACACCTCCATACAGCGGCTGGATAACATCTCCATACAGTGACTGGATAACACCTCCATACAGTGACTGGATAACATCACCATACAGTGACTGGATAACACCACCATACAGTGACTGGATAACACCTCCATACAGTGACTGGATAACACCTCCATACAGTGACTGGATAACACCTCCATACAGTGACTGGATAACATCTCCATACAGTGACTGGATAACACCTCCATACAGTGACTGGATAACACCTCCATACAGTGACTGGATAACATCTACATACAGTGACTGGATAACACCTCCATACAGTGACTGGATAAGACCACCATACAGTGACTGGATAAAACCACCATACAGTAACTAGATAACTCTTTCATACAATGACTGGATAACACCTACATACAGTGACTGGAAAACACCGCCATACAGTGACTGGATAACACTGCCATACAGTGACTGGATAACACCGCCATACAGTGACTGGATAAAACTACCATACAGTGACTGGATAACACCAGCATACAGTGACTGGATAACACCGCCATACAGTGACTGGATAACACCTCCATACAGTGACTAGATAACACCTCCATACAGCGACTGGATAAAACAACCATACAGTTACCGGATAACACCTCCATACATTGACTGGATAACACCTCCATACAGTGACTGGATAACACCACCATACACAGACTGGATAACACCTCCATACAGTGACTGGATAACACCACCATACAGTGACCGGATAAAACCACCATACAGTGACAGGATAACACCTCCATACAGTGACTGGATAATACCACCATACAGTGACTGGATAACACCACCATACAGTGACTGGATAACACCTCCATACAGTGACTGGATAACACCTCCATACAGTGACTGGATTACACCGCCATACAGTGACTGGATAACACCGCCATACAGTGACTGGATAACACCTCCATACAGTGACTGGATAACACCACCATACAGTGACTGGATAACACCACCATACAGTGACTGGATAACACCTCCATACAGTGACTGGATAACACCTCCATACAGTGACCGGATAACACCTCCATACAGTGACTGGATAACATCTCCATACAGTGACTGGATAACACCTCCATACAGTGACTGGATAACACCACCATACAGTGACTGGATAACATCTCCATACAGTGACTGGATAACACCACCATACAGTGACTGGATAACACCTCCATACAGCGACTGGATAACACCACCATACAGTGACAGGATAACACCTCCATACAGTGACTGGATAACACCACCATACAGTGACTAGATAACACCTCCATACAATGAATGGATAACACCTACATACAGTGACTGGATAACACCGCCATACAGTGACTGGATAAAACTGCCATACAGTGATTGGATAACACTGCCATACAGTGACTGGATAACACCGCCATACAGTGACTGGATTAAACTACCATACAGTGACTGGATAACACCAGCATACGGTGACTGGATAACACCACCATACAGTGACTGGATAACACCTCCATATAGCGACTAGATAACACCTCTATACAGCGACTGGATAAGACCACCATACAGTGACTGGATAACACCTCCATACAGTGACTGGATAGCACCGCCATACAAAGACTGGATAACACCTCCATACAGTGACTGGATAAGTCCAGCATACAGTGACTGGATAACACCACCATACAGTGACTGGATAACACCTCCATACAGTGACTGGATAAAACCGCCATACAGCGACTGGATAACACCACCATACAGTGACTAGATAACACCTCCATACAGTGACTGGATAACATCTCCATACAGTGACTAGATTAAAACCTCCATACAGTGACTGGATAACACCTCCATACAGTGACTGGATAAGACCACCATACAGTGACTGGATAACACCTCCATACAGTGACTGGATAACATCTCCATACAGTGACTAGATAACACCTCCATACAGCGACTGGATAACACCACCATACAGTGACTGGATAACATCTCCATACAGTGACCGGATAACACCTCCATACAGTGACTGAATAACACCACCATACAGTGACCGGATAACACCACCATACAGTGACTGGATTACACAACCTTACAGTGAATGGATAACACCTCCATACAGTGACTGGATAACTCCACCATACATTGACTGGATAACACCACCATACAGTGACTGGATAACACCACCATAAAGTGACTAGATAACACCGCCATACAGTGACTGGATAACACCACCATACAGTGACTGGATAACACCTCCATACAGTGACTAGATAACACCACCATACAGTGACTGGATAACACCACCATACAGTGACTGGATAACACCTCCATACAGTGACTGGATAACACCACCATACAGTGACTGGATAAAACCACCAGTGACTGGATAACACCTCCATACAGCGACTGGACAAGACCACCATACAGTGACTGGATAACAACACCATACAGAGACTGGATAACGCCACCATACAGTGACTGGATAACACCACCATACAGTGACTGGATAACACCACCATACAGTGACTGGATAACACCACCATACAGTGACTGGATAACACCTCCATATGTGACTGGATAGCACAGCCATACAAAGACTGGATAACACCACCATACAGTGACCGGATAACACCTCCATACAGTGACTGGATAACATCTCACTACAGTGACTAGATAACACCTCCATACAGTGACTGGATAACACCACCATACAGTGACAGGATAACACCTCCATACAGTGACTGGATAACACCACCATACAGTGACTGGATAAAACCACCATACAGTGACTAGATAACTCCTTCATACAATGACTGGATAAAACCTACATACAGTGACTGGATAACACCGCCATACAGTGACTGGATAACACTGACATACAGTGATTGGATAACACTGCCATACAGTGACTGGATAACACCGCCATACAGTGACTGGATAAAACTGCCATACAGTTACTGGCTAACACCACCATACAGTGACTGGATAACACCTCCATACAGTGACTGAATAACACCTCCATACAGTGACTGGATAACACCACCATACAGTGACTGGATAACACCTCCATACAGTGACTGAATAACACCTCCATACAGTGACTGGATAACACCTCCATACAGTGACTGGATAACACCACCATACGGTGACTGGATAATACCACCATACAGTGACTGGATAAGACCACCATACAGTGACTGGATAACACCTCCATACAGTGACTGGATAGCACCGCCATACAGTGACTGGATAAGACCACCATACAGTGACTGGATAACACCTCCATACAGCGACTAGATAACACCTCCATACAGTGACTGGATAAGACCACCATACAGTGACTGGATAACACCTCCATACAGTGACTGGATAACACCTCCATACAGTGACTGGATAACACCACCATACGGTGACTGAATAACACCACCATACAGTGACCAGATAACACCTCCATACAGTGACTGGATAAGACCACCATACAGTGACTGGATAACATCTCCATACAGTGACTGGATAAGACCACTATACAGTGACTGGATAACACCTCCATACAGTGACTGGATAACACCTCCATACAGTGACTGGATAAGACCACCATACAGTGACTGGATAACACCACCATACAGTGACTGGATAACACCTCCATACAGTGACTGGATAGCACCGCCATACAATGACTCGATAACACCTCCATACAGTGACTGGATAAGACCACCATACAGTGACTGGATGAGACCACCATACAGTGACTGGATAACACCACCATACAGTGACTGGATAACACCTCCATACAGTGACTGGATAACACCGCCATACAGTGACTGGATAAGACCACCATACAGTGACTGGATAAGACCACCATACAGTGACTGGATAACACCTCCATACAGTGACTGAATAACACCACCATACAGTGACTAGATAACACCTCCATACAGTGACTGGATAACACCTCCATACAGTGACTGGATAACACCTCCATACAGTGACTGAATAACACCACCATACAGTGACTGGATAACACCTCCATACAGTGACTGGATAACACCGCCATACAGTGACTGGATAAGACCACCATACAGTGACTGGATAAGACCACCATACAGTGACTGGATAACACCTCCATACAGCGACTAGATAACACCTCCATACAGTGACTGGATAAGACCACCATACAGTGACTGGATAACACCTCCATACAGTGACTGGATAGCACCGCCATACAAAGACTCGATAACACCTCCATACAGTGACTGGATAAGACCACCATACAGTGACTGGATAAGACCACCATACAGTGACCGGATAACACCTCCATACAGTGACTAGATAACACCTCCATACAGTGACTGGATAACACCTCCATACAGTGACTGGATAACACCTCCATACAGTGACCGGATAACACCTCCATACAGTGACTGGATAACTTCTCCATACAGTGACTAGATAACACCTCCATACAGTGACTGGATAACAACCCCATACAGTGACTGTATAAAACCACCATAGAGTGACTAGATAACTCCTTCATACAATGACTGGATAACACCTACATACAGTGACTGGATAACACCACCATACACTGACTGGATAACACTGCTATACAGTGACTGGATAACACCGCCATACAGTGACTGGATAAAACTGCCATAAAGTGACTGGATAACACCACCATACAGTGACTGGATAACACCTCCATACAGCGACTAGATAACACCTCCATACAGCGACTGGATAAGACCACCATACAGTGACTGGATAACACCTCCATACAGTGACTGGATAGCACCGCCATACAAAGACTCGATAACACCTCCATACAGTGACTGGATAAGACCACCATACAGTGACTGGATAAGACCACCATACAGTGACAGGATAACACCTCCATACAGTGACTGGATAACACCGCCATACAGTGACTGGATAACATCTCCATACAGTGACTAGATAACACCTCCATACAGTGACTGGATAACACCTCCATTCAGCGACTAGATAACACCTCCATACAGCGACTGGATAAGACCACCATACAGTGACTGGATAACACCACCATACAGTGACTGGATAACACCTCCATACAGTGACTGGATAGCACCGCCATACAAAGACTCGATAACACCTCCATACAGTGACTGGATAAGACCACCATACAGTGACTGGATAACACCACCATACAGTGACTGAATAAAACCACCATACAGTGACCGGATAACACCTCCATACAGTGACTGGATAACACCGCCATACAGTGACTGGATAAGACCACCATACAGTGACTGGATAAGACCACCATACAGTGACTGGATAACACCTCCATACAGTGACTGAATAACACCACCATACAGTGACTGGATAACACCTCCATACAGTGACTGGATAACACCTCCATACAGTGACCGGATAACACCTCCATACAGTGACTGGATAACACCACCATACAGTGACTGGATAACACCTCCATACAGTGACTGGATAACACCGCCATACAGTGACTGGATAACACCTCCATACAGTGACTGGATAACACCACCATACAGTGACTGGATAACACCTCCATACAGTGACTGGATAACACCTCCATACAGTGACTGGATAACACCTCCATACAGTGACTGGATAACACCTCCATACAGTGACTGGATAACACCTCCATACAGTGACTGGATAAGACCACCATACAGTGACTGGATAACACCACCATACAGTGACTGGATAACACCACCATACAGTGACTGGATAACACCTCCATACAGTGACTGGATAACACCACCATACAGTGACTGGATAACACCACCATACAGTGACTGGATAACACCTCCATACAGTGACTGGATAACACCGCCATACAGTGACTGGATAACACCACCATACAGTGACTGGATAACACCTCCATACAGTGACTGGATAACACCTCCATACAGTGACTGGATAACACCTCCATACAGTGACTGGATAACACCACCATACAGTGACTGGATAACACCTCCATACAGTGACTGGATAACACCACCATACAGTGACTGGATAACACCACCATACAGTGACTGGATAACACCTCCATACAGTGACTGGATAACACCTACATACAGTGACTGGATAACACCGCCATACAGTGACTGGATAACACCTGCCATACAGTGACTGGATAACACTGCCATACAGTGACTGGATAACACCGCCATACAGTGACTGGATAAAACCTGCCATACAGTGACTGGATAACACCACCATACAGTGACTGGATAACACCTCCATACAGTGACTGGATAACACCTCCATACAG
>JAKVIS010005098.1:0-12551 GCA_033119425.1 Bufotes viridis
ATGGGGATCTGTGGATGACACTGTTATGGGGATCTGTGGAGGACACACTGTTATGGGGGATCTGTGGAGGACACACTGTTATGGAGGATCTGTGGATAACACACTGTTATGGGGGATCTGTGGATGACACACTGTTATGGGGGATCTGTGGAGGACACATTGTTATGGGGTCATCTGTGGACGACACTGTTATGGGGGATCTGTGGATGACACACTGTTATGGGGGATCTGTGGAGGACACACAGTTATGGAGGATCTGTGGATGGCCCACAGTTATGGGGGATCTGTGGATTACACTGTTATGGGGGATTTGTGGATGACACACTGTTGTGGGGAATCTGTGGAACACTGTTATGGGGGATTTGTGGATGACACACTGTTGTGGGGAATCTGTGGAGGACACTGTTATGGGGGATTTGTGGATGACACACTGTTATGGGGGATCTGTGGAGGACACACTGTTATGGGGGATTTGTGGATGACACACTGTTATGGGGGATCTGTGGATGACACACTGTTATGGGGGATCTGTGGAGGACACACTGTTATGGGGGATCTGTGGAGGACACACTGTTATGGGGGATCTGTGGAGGACACACTGTTATGGGGGATTTGTGGATGACACACTTTTATTGGGGATCTGTGGATGACACATTGTTATGGGGGATCTGTGGAGGACACACTGTTATGGAGGATCTGTGGAGGACTCACTGTTATAGGGGATCTGTGGAGGACACACTGTTATGGGGGATTTGTGGATGACACACTGTTATGGGGGATGTGTGGAGGACACACTGTTATGGGGGAACTGTGGAGGACACACTGTTATGGGGGATCTGTGGATGACACACTGTTATTGAGGATCTGTGGATGACACATTGTTATGGGGGATCTGTGGAGGACACACTGTTATGGAGGATCTGTGGAGGACTCACTATTATAGGGGATCTGTGGAGGACACACTGTTATGGGGATCTGTGGAATGACACACTGTTATGGGGGATGTGTGGAGGACACACTGTTATGGGGGATCTGTGGATGACACTGTTATGGGGGATCTGTGGAGGACACACTTATGGGGGATCTGTGGAGGATACACTGTTATGGAGGATCTGTGGAGGACACACTGTTATAGGGGATCTGTGGAGGACACACTGTTATGGGGGCGATCTGTGGAGGACACACTGTTATGGGGGATCTGTGGATGACACACTGTTATGGGGGATCTGTGGATGACACAGTTATGGGGGATCTGTGGATGACACACTGTTATGGAGGATCTGTGGATGTTAGGCCTCTTTCACAGGAGCATGACGGATTGGTTCAGGGTGCGTTCAGTGAATCTCGCACCATTTCACTAGGAGACAGTGTTTGTAAACCTTCAGTTTTTTATCACGCGCGTGAAAAACGCATTGCACCAGCGTGGAAAAAAATTAACAACTAAACGCAATTGCAGGCAAAACTGACTGAACTTGCTTGCAAAATGGTGCGAGTTTTACTAAACCCAACCTGAACGCATTCGGACCTAATCCATCACGCTTGTGTCAAAGGGGCCTAATAGAGACATCCCTCATGGTTTAGATTGAAACATACCTGATGCCCAGCAGCAGTGGTGGATTACAATAGGGGTGCTCGGGTCGGCAGCCCTGGGCCCAGCAACTCGCTGGAGGGCCCAGCCGACCCGAACTCGCCGATTACTGTGGCTGGGCACGGGAGCGCATAGTTCCCTGCCTCAACGCCAACGACCGCCATAGGCTTCAGGCCTAGTAGACCTGAGTCCTATGTGGTAGTGAAATCTCGGCACATGCAGGCGTGATGACGTCATCGCGCTCCTGTGTCAGGACGCAACACTGTGATGTGTGCGCGCCTGCCTCATCCCGCCTTCCTCTGCGGGCAAGGGCCTGGCCCTGGACATAGGTGAGTATTTAGCTTTAAGTTTTTTTTTTCTTCATTATTTATTTCATGAGCCTACTTTGGGGAACATGTGGGGTGGGGATACACAGGAGGACATATTAGTGAAGAGGCATCGAGTACACTGGGGGGAAATTATTATGGAAGGATTACTATGTGGGGGCAGTGTGGGGAAATTACTATATGGGGGCAGTGTGGGGAGATTACTATATGGGGGCAGTGTGGGGAAATTACTACATGGGAGGCAGTGTGGGGAAATTACTATATGGAGGCAGTGTGGGGAAATTACTATATGGGGCAGTGTGGGGAAATTACTATATGGGGCAGTGTGGGGAAATTACTATATGGGGGCAGTGTGAGGGAATTACTATATGGGGCAGTGTGGGGAAATTACTATATGGGGGCAGTGTGGGGAAATTACTATATGGGGGCAGTGTGAGGGAAATTACTATATGTGGCAGTGTGGGGAAATTACTATATGGGGGAAGTGTGAGGGAAATTACTATGTGGGGGCAGTGTGGGGAGATTACTATATGGGGGCAGTGTGGGGAAATTACTATATGGGGGCAGTGTGGGAAATTACTATATGGGGGCAGTGTGGGAAATTACTATATGGGGCAGTGTGGGGAAATTACTATATGGGGGCAGTGTGGAAATTACTATATGGAAGCAGTGTGGGGAAATTACTATATGGGGGCAGTGTGGGAAGTACTATATGGGGGGCAGTGTGGGGAAATTACTATATGGGGGCAGTGTGGGAAATTACTATGTGGGGGCAGTGTGGGAAATTACTATATGGGGGCAGTGTGGGGAAATTACTATATGGGGGCAGTGTGGGGAAATTACTATATGGGGCAGTGTGGGGAAATTACTATATGGGGACAGTGTGGGAGAAATTACTATATGGAGCAGTGTGGGGAAATTACTATATGGGGGCAGTGTGGGGAAGTTACTGTATGGGGGCAGTGTGGGGAAATTACTATATGGGGGCAGTGTGGGGAAATTACTATGTGGGGGCAGTGTGGGGAAATTACTATATGGGGCAGTGTGTGGGAAGTTACTATATGGGGGCAGTGTGGGGAAATTACTATATGGGGGCAGTGTGGGGAAATTACTATATGGGGGCAGTGTGGGAAATTACTATATGGGGACAGTGTGGGAGAAATTACTATATGGAGCAGTGTGGGGAAATTACTATATGGGGGCAGTGTGGGGAAGTTACTGTATGGGGGCAGTGTGGGGAAATTACTATGTGGGGGCAGTATGGGGAAGTTACTATATGGGGGCAGTGTGGGGAAATTACTATATGGGGGCAGTGTGGGAAATTACTATATGGGGGCAGTGTGGGGAAATTACTATATGGGGACAGTGTGGGAGAAATTACTATATGGAGCAGTGTGGGAAATTACTATATGGGGGCAGTGTGGGGAAATTACTATATGGGGGCAGTGTGGGAAATTACTATATGGGGGCAGTGTGGGAAATTACTATATGGGGACAGTGTGGGAGAAATTACTATATGGAGCAGTGTGGGGAAATTACTATATGGGGGCAGTGTGGGGGAAATTACTGTATGGGGGCAGTGTGGGAAATTACTATGTGGGGGCAGTATGGGGAAATTACTATGTGGGGGCAGTGTGGGGAGATTACTATATGGGGCAGTGTGGGGAGATTACTATATGGGGACAGCGTGAGGAAATTACTATATGGGGGCAGTGTGGGAGAAATTACTATATGGGGCAGTGTGGGGAAATTACTATATGGGGGCAGTGTGGGGAAATTACTATATGGGGGCAGTGTGGGGAAATTACTATATGGGGGCAGTGTGGGGAAATTACTATATGGGGCAGTGTGGGGAAATTACTATATGGAAGCAGTGTGGGGAAATTACTATATGGGGGCAGTGTGGGGGAAGTTACTGTATGGGGGCAGTGTGGGGAAATTACTATGTGGGGGCAGTATGGGGAAGTTACTATATGGGGGCAGTGTGGGGAAATTACTATATGGGGCAGTGTGGGGAAATTACTATATGGGGGCAGTGTGGGGAAGTTACTGTATGGGGGCAGTGTGGGGAAATTACTATGTGGGGGCAGTATGGGGAAATTACTATGTGGGGGCAGTGTGGGGAGATTACTATATGGGGCAGTGTGGGAAATTACTATATGGGGGTAGTGTGGGAGAAATTACTATATGGGGACAGTGTGGGGAAATTACTGTATGGGGGCAGTGTGGGGAAATTACTATATGGGGGCAGTGTGGGGAAATTACTATGTGGAGGCAAGTTACTATGGGGGATTACTATATGGGGGCAGTGTGGGAGAAATTACTATATGGGGCAGTGTGGGAAATTACTATATGGGGGCAGTGTGGGGAAATTACTATATGGGGGCAGTGTGGGGAAATTACTGTGTGGGGGCAGTGTGGGGAAATTACTATATGGGGCAGTGTGGGGAAATTACTATATGGAAGCAGTGTGGGGAAATTACTATATGGGGGCAGTGTGGGGAAGTTACTGTATGGGGGCAGTGTGGGGAAATTACTATGTGGGGGCAGTATGGGGAAGTTACTATATGGGGGCAGTGTGGGGAAATTACTATATGAGGGCAGTGTGGGGGAAATTACTATATGGGGGCAGTGTGGGGGAAGTTACTGTATGGGGGCAGTGTGGGGGAAATTACTATGTGGGGGCAGTATGGGGAAATTACTATGTGGGGGCAGTGTGGGGGAGATTACTATATGGGGCAGTGTGGGGAGATTACTATATGGGGGCAGTGTGGGGGAGATTACTATATGGAAGCAGTGTGGGGAAATTACTATGTGGAGGCAGTGTGGGGAAATTACTATATGGGGGCAGTGTGGGGGAAATTACTATGTGGAGGCAAGTTACTATGGGGGGATTACTATATGGGGGCAGTGTGGGGGAAATTACTATGTGGGGGAGTTGCTATTGGGGAAGCACTGTAGGGGCAACTCTATTATTTTTGGGGACACTATACAGGGATTATTGCCTGGAGAACAATATAGGGTGTTATTACTGGGGGCACTCTAGGGGACATTATAGCTGCTGTGGACACTATAGGGACATTTGGGGTCATTTATTAAACCGGTGTAAAGTAGAACTGGCTTAGTTGCCCATAGCAACCAATCAGATTCCACCTTTCATATTTGACAGCTCATTTGGAAATCCAGTTCTACTTTACACCAGTTTGATAAATGACCCCAATAATGTCTCCTGGGGTCACTATTTTTTCATCAGTATAGTACCTGGGGCATTGGGGAGCACCACAGGCACAGTATTGGGGGTGGCAGCAGGATGACACTGTGGGGACACCAGGATGGGGAGATTGATGGAAAAATGGAGAAATCTACCGCATCTGTGTAACAAACTCTGTAGATGTGGCTGGAGGAATTCGTCATGGCGGTCTGGGTCAAATGGAGGAGAAGAGGAAAGAGAAGATCTACATGACAGGAGATGTCACTGGTTATAAGAGGTATGTGGTGCTGTATTCTCCTCCATGTGTTTTTTTTTATTAAAATTATATTTATTTTAAACATACATGATGCTAGGATGGCATGCAGGGAACCACAGAGGCTTCTAATTCAATAAGGCTAAGGCAATATTCTTGATACCAGGGACACCCTACAAGGTTTAGAACATACCTGCCGACAAGGTAGCTGAGATAAATCACATCTATCAGGACATGAAATAAGCTAAGGCCAGGGACCCCCGCTCCACCCATTTTAGACCACTCCACCAGCATGCCCTTTCAGACAGGAGAAGTGGAGTGATGATTGGCTGACAAGGGTTTAACCCCCATAAAGTAAGGCAGTCTCGAGACGGGAGCAAAGGGAGCTGGACTGACGGGAAAGAGCAGCTATACATCTACAGCAGAACAGCAGTGTAGTACAGCTTCACGTCTGGCAACCCAAAACCCCCGAACCTCCTGTCTCTTGTGAGAACCGAGTAAGCAATGCGGGGTGATTTGCCATTCCAGAGGAAGCGTGTAAACACCCGACGGACTTCGGTGAAATATGAATTTGGCAACCATATGGGGAGGGATTGTAATAAATATAGGAATTTTGGGACAATAAAGGTTTTCAGGTAATTTTTCCTGGGGGTGGGGTATAATTGAGAGGAATAAGGTCTTGGACATTAGCAGACACATGGGTCCCCAAGAATGTAATGTCTCGGGAGGCCCAGGCGAACGGAGTGGTGCGCTTGAGAGCGTTAATCACGTTTGGGGAGCAGGAGATGTTAAGCGCCATAGATTTCCCATAATTGATTTTGAAGTTGGAAACAAATCCAAAGTCTTCAAATATAGCCAGCAATTTGGGTAAGGCTTCTTTAGGATTAGACGTCATAACCAAAAGGTCGTCCGCAAATGCTGCAGTAACATGAGTACAAGAGCCAATCTGAGAGCCTTTAATGTCTGGGTCTGCCCTGATCTTGCATAGAAGGGTCTCCATGACTAGGACAAATAGCGTTGGCGAAAGGGGGCCCCCCTGTCTCGTTCCATTGGTAATGTGGAACGGCGGGGACAATGCTCCATTTACTTTGACCATGGCAGAGGGGGCCGAATATAAAGTGTATATAGCAGTTATAAACTGGGCAGGCAGGCCAAACCTCAACAGGGTCTGAGATATATAATGCCAGCTGACCCTGTCGAAGGCCTTCTCCGCATCCGTGCTCACTAACACCAGCGGCTTCGAGGATCTCCTAGCCCAGCCTATAAGATGGAGTAGCCGCACTCTGTTTTCAGACCCTTGTCTGCCATGGACAAAGCCTACTTGTTCTCCATGAACAAGGGAGAACATCCTGAAGCCTGGTGGCTAGTATCTTCGCCCACCATTTCACATCATTGTTGAGCAATGAGATTGGCCTATAGCTACTACAGCAAGTCGGGTCCTTATTCTCCTTATGTATGACGGTAATGTGTGCCAATAGGGAATGAGGAGCAAGGGAGCCGCCAGTGAGAGGGTAGTTGCACATATTCCGTAAACAGGGAATTAAGACGTCTTGGAAGGACTTATAGTAAGTGATGGAAAATGCATTTTTACCCGAAGAGATGGACATGAGTACTTTATGTATTTCCGAGTCAGTAATAGGCCTAGTTAGGTGACACGCCCTGGTTGGGGATATGGAGGGAAGGTCCAAGGTCTGCAAAAATGTATCTGCGGCCTCCGAAAGGTCACAGGGAGATGCTCCCGCAGGGGAAGGTAAGTTGTACAGTTCCTCATAAAAGGCACAAAAGGCCTTAGCGATGTCAGGGGTGGATTTATGCATACTCCCCTTGGTGTCTTTAATAGAGGAAACAAAGGAGTCAGAGATTTGTTTATTGGCTATGGCCGACATCAGTCTGTTTCCCTTGTTTCCGTGGGAATAGGCCTTAAACCGTGAACGTAATAGCAGCTTAGCAGAAGTTACATTCATCAAATTTTTCAAATGCGTTCTAGCATCGGTGAGTTCTGTTAGGATATGCTGAGCCTGCGATTCCTTGTGGGAGGACTCGAGGCGAGCAATTTTCGTCAGTAGGTCATCTAAGGCCTGCGTCCTCTGTTTTTTCACATATGCCCCTAAGGCGATAAGTTCTCCTCTCAACACTACCTTGGGAGATTCCCACGAGATGGAGGGGGAGGGGTCTTGTGTAGCATTGAGCGTAAAGAATTCAGAGATCGAGGCTATAATTGTAGCGGCGTGAGTGGGGTCCAATATTATAGTGTAATTTAAACGCCATGTACGCTCCTTCCTCTGTGGGCCGGTCAGAGAGAAAGTAATGAACACGGGGGCATGGTCAGATAAAGTGATGCTTCCTATTCTGGACCCAGAAACACTACGTATATGGGAGTTAGATAGGAAAAGATAGTGAAAGTCTGTGAAACGACGTTTTAGCATGTGAATAAAATGTATAATCTCGGCCATTGGGGTTCAAGGCGCGCCACACACCCAAGACCTTTAGTTTTCTCAGGGAAATTTTTAACCTTCTCAGAAGCTTATATGACACAGATGGCCTGCCTGTGGAGGTATCCATAGCTGGTTCCAGGGCAACATTAAAATCGCCCCCCAGAACCAGTAAGCCGTCCCTAAAGGACGATAGCAAGTTAAGGGTCTGAACGAGCCATGGTACTTGACCTCTATTAGGAGCATATAAGTTAGCGAATGTCACTAGAGTATCACCTAGGACGCCCTTCACAAATATGTAGCGGCCATCAGGATTTGCGAGAAACGGCGGAATGCTTAAAGGGAAGGCGTTTACGCACAGCTACACTAACCCCCTTACTGGCAGAATCATATGTAATGTGGAACCATTGAGAAACCTCCCGGGGGAGGTTAGGCACTTTCCCGATTTAAAATGGGTTTCTTGGAGAAAGGCCACCGAGACCTTGTCTCTCGAGAGAAGTGAGAGGATTTGGGACCTTTTACATGGCTCGTTCAGCCCGTGTACATTCAGAGAAGCAACTACAATAGATGTCATTTCAGGAAGCAGTCACGGAATGGCCAATAGAGGCTATCCATGGAGGTGTTTAGCATCATACAATAGACAAGAGCAGAAGGGAGAAAGGAGGGAAGGAAAACAAAGAAAACGGGCTAACAAGTACTTAACATGAGAGACCGGCGGGAAGCCGGCTCAGGTAAATTACAGATTTTAGGTGAGTACTTCACTTGTCACCAGCCAAGACAAGGCTAAGCTGGTGAGGGGGCAAGTAAAGCACCGTACGGTCTAAAACAAAGAGACCAACAAAAAATTTGGACCAGCAGGAGTAACTAGCCGGTCTTCACACTTCAGGTGGGAAATGGGTTTTACAAACAGCAAAAATAACAACAAAAACAGAGAAGTAGCTCCATTCAATCGTATTATGATAGGCAGTCTGTCGCCCACATAAAACGGAGATATCCAAAGAGAAACAAGACCTTCAAGTACAGTCAGTTAAGCAGAGAAAAGGCAGTCGTCTCCATGCCTGGAGAAAATAGACACCACGGGCCTACACATGTAGAGGGGGAGTCTGGTGTTCAGGTGAGGGCCTTATCCATCCTATCCCTTCTAGGACGATCCGGTCTACCGGCTGAGGACTTCTGCCAGGCAGCAACCTGAGGAGGCATAGGTAGAGGGCCATCTTGGTCAGCCGGCAGCCATGAAGGGATATCCACAGGAGGGACATCCAGAGATTCCCAAACGGGTGCGAGATCCTGGGGAGAGCGCACAGTAAGTAGTTTACCATTCCTGGAAATCGCCAGCCCAAAGGGATACAGCCATCGGAATGGGGTCGACGTCTTCCTCAGGACATCCAAAAGGGGCCTCAGTAGGCGTCGCTTGGCTAGCGTAGATGGCGCCAGATCTTGGAACATTTGAATTTGGGTATTCTCATAGTCCAGGACCTCCATCTCCCGTTGCTTTTTCAGGAGGTCAGCGGTATTAACGTAGCTCAATAAGCCGCAGATTACATCCCGCGGTAGTTCCTGCGGCTTCGGTTTGGGGCGCAGCACCCTATGTATCCGCTCTATCATGATGCTTACTGACCTGTCTGGTTAGAGTAGCTTTGCAAATATTTTGCGCGCTGCTGTCGGCAGAGCCTCCACCGCGATCGTTTCAGGTAGGCCTCTTAGGCGAATATTTTACCTGCGACTGCGGTTTTCTTGATCCTCAAGTTTCAAAAATGCCTCATTCAGTAGGGCCTTGTGTGCCGCCAGCACTTCCGCAGCTTTACCTTTATAAGCCATGATGGCTTCTTGGGTAGACTCTAGCGAGACAACTCTCTGGCCCAGGTGCTTCAGGTCATCCTTAATGTTAGATAAGTCCTGCTTAATAGGCAAGAGGGCCGATTCAAGAACCTGCCGGAGTGTCAGTTCTGAGATTGGCGGTTCTCTGGGTCGTCTTTCCGAGGTGTCAGAGCCGCTGCCCGCATCGGAGAAGTCTCTTGCGTCAGAATCAGGTGCAGTGGACGCTGCCATGTTGGGGCAGTAGGCATCGGCGTTTTCCGCAGAAACGTTTACATCTCTGGTTGTTTAGTGCGTGTTGGGGTAGCCTCCGAGCCTCTTCTGGTCTTGTCCTTGCCGGTCTTCACCATAATAACGCAAATTATAGGCAAATTTAGGGCAAAGGAGCCGGAATGCTGGAGGAGCTCAAGCGAGTGCGGCCATTCAGCAGCGTGGCTAGGCTCCGCCCCCTATAGTAGTTATATTCTTGTACATAGGAGACAGTATTATAGTAGTTATATTCTTGTATATAGGAGGCAGTATTATAGTAGTTATATTCTTGTACATAGGAGCAGTATTATAGTAGTTATATTCTTGTACATAGGGGCAGTATTATAGTAGTTATATTCTTGTACATAGGAGCAGTATTATAGTAGTTGTATTCTTGTACATAGGGGGCTGTATTATAGTAGTTATATTCTTGTACATAGGAGCAGTATTATAGTAGTAATATTCTTGTACATAGGAGGCAGTATTATAGTAGTTATATTCTTGTACACAGGAGCAGTATTATAGTAGTTATATTCCTGTACATAGGAGCAGTATTACAGTAGTTATATTCTTGTACATAGGAGTAGTATTATAGTAGTTATATTCTTGTACATAGGAGGCAGTATTATAGTAGTTATATTCTTGTACATAGGAGGCAGTATTATAGTAGTTATATTCTTGTACACAGGAGCAGTATTATAGTAGTTATATTCCTGTACATAGGAGCAGTATTACAGTAGTTATATTCTTGTACATAGGAGTAGTATTATAGCAGTTTTATTCTTGTACATAGGAGCAGTATTATAGTAGTTATATTCTTGTACATAGGAGGCAGTATTATAGTAGTTATATTCTTGTACATAGGAGCAGTATTATAGTAGTTATATTCTTGTACATAGGAGACAGTATTATAGTAGTTATATTCTTATACATAGGAGGCAGTATTATAGTAGTTATATTCTTGTACATAGGAGGCAGCATTATAGTAGTTATATTGTTGTACATAGGAGCAGTATTATAGTAGTTATATTCTTATACATAGGAGGCAGTATTATAGTAGTTATATTCTTGGACATAGGAGCAGTATTATAGTAGTTATATTCTTGTACATAGAAGGCAGTATTATAGTAGTTATATTCCTGTACATAGGAGCAGTATTATAGTAGTTATATTCTAGTACATAGGAGCAGTATTATAGTAGTTATATTCTTGTACATAGGAGTCAGTATTATAGTAGTTATATTCTTGTACATAGGAGGCAGTATTATAGTAGTTATATTCTTGTACATAGGAGACAGTATTACAGTAGTTATATTCTTATACATAGAAGGCAGTATTATAGTAGTTATATTCTTGTAGATAGGAGCAGTATTGTAGTAGTTATATTCTTGTACACAGGAGCAGTATTATAGTAGTTATATTCCTGTACATAGGAGGCAGTATTATAGTAGTTATATTCCTGTACATAGGAGCAGTATTATAGTAGTTATATTCCTGTACATAGGAGACAGTATTATAGTAGTTACCGGTATATCTTGTATATAGGGGTATATAGTACCATATTTTTTAATTTGATTTATAATAATGACGACACAAGGTGCATCATTCAATACAGAAATCTTTATTTATATCTCTATCTATACATTAGTTCTGTACAGGCCGCTGGGTTTTAAACTCTACACACAATTTACAAGAAGTCAGACAGTAAGTGAATATACAGATTGTTAGGCCAAAAGTTACTGAACAACATATGTCTGTCACTTTCTGAATGTTCTGTGTAACGTCCAGTCGTGGAGCCCGATGCTTACATGGAAGATTTATCAACAGTAAAATAAATAGGAGAATAACGCGAGGTCATTTCTAAAAGGTTAGAAGATTCTAAGCCAACGTCACAAGTTCCCACGGCTGCATCTTCACAATATGTTGTGCTATTAGGATGGATATTTTATATGGATATTTGTGAGCAGAGGAGGGGAGTGTGAGCAGGGGAAGATCTTCATATATCTGGAAATGTTTAGATATATTTTTGAAGGTCTATAATAGCTTAAAAAAGTATAAAAAAAAGAGCAATAATATCTTACTGATCCCCGCCATTCCCATTCTGACACTTTCCTGTTCACCTGGCGATCTCTACGTCCTGGTTCTTCTTGATAGGAGGACCAGATAGGGTATAGCGGAAGGCCTAGCAGAGTTTTTTTTTTTTTTAGTCATTGTGCCCTTGAAAAAAATACCTTCCATACAACCAGTAGTTTTCCAGGTTTAGAAAAACATGGCTGACCTTGCGCAACTTTATTAGGTGCTCATGACAATAATAAGCCTATATAACAGACAATGTTTGCCCGCGTGTTGCAAGGATGATCCTTATTATATAGTGTTTGTTGTACTGATAAAACCACTGCTTCTGAAGATCACAAGAGCATCCTGTGTGTCTATAAGTGTGACCTCCCCCTCCTTATCTGTTCTGTCATCCCTGGAGCTGGAAATAAACATAGTGGCAAGGAACGTGACAGCAGTACAGCTGCCTAACAGAAGGGAAATGCCCCTGCTTCTGAGAGAAATGCATCTAGCTGTGCAGCTGAAAAGGGAAGCTGAAAAAGACATTAAGGAAGTCCAAAAAGCACAGCCATTATGCAAACTTTTTGTTTGAAAACTCAGGTTTATTTTAAAGTAGATCTCT
>JAKVIS010005099.1:0-12537 GCA_033119425.1 Bufotes viridis
AGACAGAGGATACAGGTCCCACAGCAAAGGAATCATGCGTCATATCACCCACCACTGGAGAAGGCCACTCTCATTTATTTCGGACCAGCACCCAGACAGAGGATACAGGTCACACAGCAAGGAATCATGCGTCATATCAACCACCACCGGAGAAGGCCACTCTCATTTATTTTGGACCAGCACCCAGACAGAGGATACAGGTCCACAGCAAGGAATCATCACGTCCATATCACCCACCACTGGAGAAGGCCACTCTCATTTATTTGGACCAGCACCCAGACAGAGGATACAGGTCCCACAGCAAGGAATCATGCGTCATATCAACCACCACCGGAGACGGCCACTCTCATTTATTTTTGGACCAGCACCCAGACAGAGGATACAGGTCCCACAGCAAGGAATCATGCGTCATATCAGCCACCACCGGAGAAGGCCACTCTCATGAATTTTGGACCAGCACCCAGACAGAGATAGAGGTCCCACATCAAGGAATCATGCGTCATATCAACCACCACCGGAGAAGGCCACTCTCATGTATTTTGGACCAGCACCCAGACAGAGGAGAGGTCCCACATCAAGGAATCATCGTCATATCACCCACCACCGGAGAAGGCCACTCTCATGTATTTTGGACCAGCACCCAGACAGAGGAGAGAGGTCCACATCAAGGAATCATGCGTCATATCAGCCCCCACCGGAGAAGGCCACTCTCATTTATTTGGGACCAGCACCCAGACAGAGGATACAGGTCCCACAGCAAGGAATCATGCGTGATATCAACCACCACCGGAGAAGGCCACTCTCATTTATTTTGGACCAGCACCCAGACAGAGGATACAGGTCCCACAGCAAGGAATCATGCGTCATATCAACCACCACCGGAGAAGGCCACTCTCATGTATTTTGGACCAGCACCCAGACAGAGGAGAGAGGTCCCACATCAAGGAATCATGCGTCATATCAGCCACCACCGAAGAAGGCCACTCTCATTTATTTTGGACCAGCACCCAGACAGAGGATACAGGTCCCACAGCAAGGAATCATGCGTCATATCAAAAACCACCGGAGAAGGCCACTCTCATGTATTTTTGGACAAGCACACAGACAGAGGAGAGAGGTCCACATCAAGGAATCATGCGTCATATCAACCCACCACCGGAGAAGGCCACTCTCATTTATTTTGGACCAGCACCTGACAGAGGATACAGGTCCCACAGCAAGGAATCATGCGTCATATCAACCACACACCGGAGAAGGCCACTCTCATTTATTTTGGACCAGCACCCAGACAGAGGATACAGGTCCCACAGCAAGGAATCATGCGTCATATCAACCACCACCGGAGAAGGCCACTCTAATTTATTTAGGACCAGCACCCAGACAGAGGAGAGGTCCCACAGCAAGGAATCATGCCTCATATCAACCACCACCGGAGAAGGCCACTCTCATTTATTTGGGACCAGCACCCAGACAGAGGATACAGGTCCCACAGCAAGGAATCATGCGTCATATCAACCACCACCGGAGAAGGCCACTCTCATGTATTTTGGACCAGCACCCAGACAGAGAGAGAGGTCCCACATCAAGGAATCATGCGTCATATCAACCAACACCGGAGAAGGCCACTCTCATTTATTTTGGACCAGCACCCAGACAGAGGATACAGGTCCCACAGCAAGGGAATCATGCGTCAATTCAACCACCACCGGAGAAGGCCACTCTCATGTTTTTGGACCAGCACCCAGACAGTGGAGAGAGGTCCCACATCAAGGAATCATGCGTCATATCAACCAACACCGGAGAAGGCCACTCTCATTTATTTTGGACCAGCACCCAGACAGAGGATACAGGTCCCACAGCAAGGAATCATGCGTCATATCAGCCACCACCGGAGAAGGCCACTCTCATGTATTTTGGACCAGCACCCAGAAAGGAGAGAGGTCCCACATCTAGGAATCATGCGTCATATCAACCACCACCGGAGAAGGCCACTCTCATGTATTTTGGACCAGCACCCAGACAGAGGAGAGAGGTCCACATCAAGGAATCATTCGTCATATCAACCCCCACCGGAGAAGGCCACTCTCATTTATTTGGGACCAGCACCCAGACAGAGGATACAGGTCCCACAGCAAGGAATCATGCGTCATATCAGCCACCACCGGAGAAGGCCCTCTCATTTATTTAGGACCAGCACCCAGACAGAGGAGAAAGGTCCCACAGCAAGGAATCATGCCTCATATCAACCACCACGGAGAAGGCCACTCTCATTTATTTGGGACCAGCACCCAGACAGAGGATACAGGTCCCACAGCAAGGAATCATGCGTCATATCAACCACCACCGGAGAAGGCCACTCTCATTTATTTTGGACCAGCACCCAGACAGTGGATACAGGTCCCACAGCAAGGAATCATGCGTCATATCATCCACCACCGGAGAAGGCCACTCTCATGTATTTTGGACCAGCACCCAGACAGAGGAGAGGTCCCACATCAAGGAATCATGCGTCATATCAACCACCACCGAAGAAGGCCACTCTCATTTATTTTGGTCCAGCACCCAGACAGAGGATACAGGTCCCACAGCAAGGAATCATGCGTCATATCAAAAACCACCGGAGAAGGCCACTCTCATGTATTTTGGACAAGCACCCAGACAGAGGAGAGTGGTCCCACATCAGGGAATCATGCGTCATATCAACCACCACCGGAGAAGGCCACTCTCATTTATTTTGGACCATCACCCAGACAGAGGATACAGGTCCCACAGCAAGGAATCATCGTCATATCACCCACCACTGGAGAAGGCCACTCTCATTTATTTCGGACCATCACCCAGACAGAGGATACAGGTCCCACAGCAAGGAATCATGCGTCATATCAACCACCACCGGAGAAGGCCACTCTCATTTATTTGGACCAGCACCCAGACAGAGGAGAGAGGTCCCACAGCAAGGAATCATGCCTCATATCAACGACCACCGGAGAAGGCCACTCTCATTTATTTGGGACCAGCACCCAGACAGAGTTGATACAGGTCCCACAGCAAGGAATCATGCGTCATATCATCCACCACCGGAGAAGGCCACTCTCATGTATTTTGGACCAGCACCCAGACAGAGGAGAGAGGTCCCACATCAAGGAATCATGCGTCATATCAACCACCACCGAAGAAGGCCACTCTCATTTATTTTGGTCCAGCACCCAGACAGAGGATACAGGTCCCACAGCAAGGAATCATGCGTCATATCAAAAACCACCGGAGAAGGCCACTCTCATGTATTTGGACAAGCACCCAGACAGAGGAGAGTGGTCCCACATCAAGGAATCATGCGTCATATCAACCCCACCGGAGAAGGCCACTCTCATTTATTTTGGACCATCACCCAGACAGAGGATACAGGTCCCACAGCAAGGAATCATGCGTCATATCACCCACCACTGGAGAAGGCCACTCTCATTTATTTCGGACCATCACCCAGACAGAGGATACAGGTCCCACAGCAAGGAATCATGCGTCATATCAACCACCACCGGAGAAGGCCACTCTAATTTATTTAGGACCAGCACCCAGACAGAGGAGAGAGGTCCCACAGCAAGGAATCATGCCTCATATCAACGACCACCGGAGAAGGCCACTCTCATTTATTTGGGACCAGCACCCAGACAGAGGATACAGGTCCCACAGCAAGGAATCATGCGTCATATCAACCACCACCGGAGAAGGCCACTCTCATGTATTTTGGACCAGCACCCAGACAGAGGAGAGGTCCCACATCAAGGAATCATGCGTCATATCAACCAACACCGGAGAAGGCCACTCTCATTTATTTTGGACCAGCACCCAGACAGAGGATACAGGTCCCACAGCAAGGAATCATGCGTCATTTCAACCACCACCGGAGAAGGCCACTCTCATTTATTTTGGACCAGCACCCAGACAGAGGATACAGGTCCCACAGCAAGGAATCATGCGTCATATCAACCACCACCGGAGAAGGCCACTCTCATGTATTTTGGACCAGCACCCAGACAGAGGAGAGGGTCCCACATCAAGGAATCATGCGTCATATCAACCACCACCGGAAGAAGGCCACTCTCATTTATTTTGGACCAGCACCCAGACAGAGGATACAGGTCCCACAGCAAGGAATCATGCGTCATATCAAAAACCACCGGAGAAGGCCACTCTCATGTATTTTGGACAAGCACCCAGACAGAGGAGAGGTCCCACATCAAGGAATCATGCGTCATATCAACCAACACCGGAGAAGGCCACTCTCATTTATTTTGGACCAGCACCCAGACAGAGGATACAGGTCCCACAGCAAGGAATCATGCGTCATATCAACCCCCACCGGAGAAGGCCACTCTCATTTATTTTGGACCAGCACCCAGACAGAGGATACAGGTCCCACAGCAAGGAATCATGCGTCATATCACCCACCACTGGAGAAGGCCACTCTCATTTATTTCGGACCAGCACCCAGACAGAGGATACAGGTCCCACAGCAAGGAATCATGCGTCATATCACCCACCACCGGAGAAGGCCACTCTCATTTATTTAGGACCAGCACCCAGACAGAGGAGAGGTCCCACAGCAAGGAATCATGCCTCATATCAACCACCACCGGAGAAGGCCACTCTCATTTATTTGGGACCAGCACCCAGACAGAGGATACATGTCCCACAGCAAGGAATCATCGTCATATCAACCACCACCGGAGAAGGCCACTCTCATGTATTTTGGACCAGCACCCAGACAGAGGAGAGGGTCCCACATCAAGGAATCATGCGTCATATCAACCAACACCGGAGAAGGCCACTCTCATTTATTTTGGACCAGCACCCAGACAGAGGATACAGGTCCCACAGCAAGGAATCATGCGTCATATCAACCCCCACCGGAGAAGGCCACTCTCATTTATTTTGGACCAGCACCCAGACAGAGGATACAGGTCCCACAGCAAGGAATCATGCGTCATATCACCCACCACTGGAGAAGGCCACTCTCATTTATTTCGGACCATCACCCAGACAGAGGATACAGGTCCCACAGCAAGGAATCATGCGTCATATCAACCACCACCGGAGAAGGCCACTCTAATTTATTTAGGACCAGCACCCAGACAGAGGAGAGAGGTCCCACAGCAAGGAATCATGCCTCATATCAACCACCACCGGAGAAGGCCACTCTCATTTATTTGGGACCAGCACCCAGACAGAGGATACAGGTCCCACAGCAAGGAATCATGCGTCATATCAACCACCACCGGAGAAGGCCACTCTCATGTATTTTGGACCAGCACCCAGACAGAGGAGAGAGGTCCCACATCAAGGAATCATGCGTCATATCAACCAACACCGGAGAAGGCCACTCTCATTTATTTTGGACCAGCACCCAGACAGAGGATACAGGTCCCACAGCAAGGAATCATGCGTCAATTCAACCACCACCGGAGAAGGCCACTCTCATTTTTTTGGACCAGCACCCAGACAGAGGAGAGAGGTCCCACATCAAGGAATCATGCGTCATATCAACCACCACCGGAGAAGGCCACTCTCATTTATTTTGGACCAGCACCCAGACAGAGGATAAAGGTCCCACAGCAAGGAATCATGCGTCATATCACCCACCACTGGAGAAGGCCACTCTCATTTATTTCGGACCAGCACCCAGACAGAGGATACAGGTCCCACAGCAAGAATCATGCGTCATATCAACCACCACCGGAGAAGGCCACTCTCATGTATTTTGGACCAGCACCCAGACAGAGGAGAAGGTCCCACATCAAGGAATCATGCGTCATATCAACCACCACCGGAGAAGGCCACTCTCATTTATTTTGGACCAGCACCCAGACAGAGGATACAGGTCCCACATCAAGGAATCATCGTCATATCAACCACCACCAGAGAAGGCCACTCTCATGTATTTTGGACCAGCACCCAGACAGAGGAGAGAGGTCCCACATCAAGGAATCATGCGTCATATCAACCCCCCACCGGAGAAGGCCACTCTCATTTATTTGGGACCAGCACCCAGACAGAGGATACAGGTCCCACAGGAAGGAATCATGCGTCATATCAACCACCACCGGAGAAGACCACTCTCATTTATTTCGGACCAGCACTCAGACAGAGGAGAGAAGTTTTCACAGCAGAGAATCAGGCATTTAGATCACCCACCACAGTAGTAGGCCATCATTTAATGGGACCCCGGCAACCATGTCAGATGGCACAAACATCAGTTTCACATCACCCAACACAAGAGAAGGCCACTTTGAGAAACTTTGACCCCTGCACCCAGACAGAGGAGAGGGTTTCACAGCAGAGAATCAGGCATTTAGAACACCCACCACAGGAGTAGGCCATCATTTAATGGGACCCCGGCAACCATGTCAGATGGCACAAACATCAGTTTTACATCACCCAGCACAGGAGAAGGCCACTTTGAGAGACTTTGACCCCTGCACCCAGACGGAGGAGAGAGGTTTCACAGCAGAGAATCAGGCATTTAGATCACCCACCACAGGAGTAGGCCATCATTTAATGGGACCCCGGCAACCATGTCAGATGGCACAAACATCAGTTTCACATCACCCAGCACAAAGAAGGCCACTTTGAGAGACTTTGACCCTGCACCCAGACGGAGGAGAGGTTTCACAGCAGAGAATCAGGCATTTAGATCACCCACCACAGGAGTAGGCCATCATTTAATGGGACCCGGCAGCCATGTCAGATGGCACAAACATCAGTTTCACATCACCCAGCACAAGAGAAGGCCACTTTGAGAGACTTTGACCCCTGCACCCAGACGGAGGAGAGAGGTTTTCACAGCACATATTAAGGCCTCATATCACCCACCACAGGAGTAGGCCACCATTTAGTTAATTTGACAACTGCACCCATGTCAGATGGTACAAGCATCAGTTTTCATCACCCAGCACAAGAGAAGGCAGCTTTGAGAGACTTTGACCCCTGCACCCAGACGGAGGAGAGAGGTTTCACAGCAGAGAATCAGGCATTTAGATCACCCACCACAGGAGTAGGCTACCATTTAATGGGACCCCGGCAACCATGTCAGATAGCACAAGCATCAGTTTCACATCAACCACCACAGGAGAAGGGCACTTTTAGAGACTTTGACCCCTGCATCCACACGGAGGAGAGGTCCCACAGCAGAGATTCAGGCATTTATATCAGCCAGCACAGGAGAAGGCCGCTTTCAGTGACTTAGGCCTTAGCACCGATACAGAGGAGACAGGTCAGAGAGCACAAGCATCAGTTTTACATCAACCACCACAGGAGAAGGGCACTTTTAGAGACTTTGACCCCTGCAGCCACACGGAGAGAGAGGTCCCACAGCAGAGAATCAGGCATCATGTCAACCACCACAGGAGTAGGCCACCTTTTGTTTCTTTGACCCCTGCACCCAGAAAAGGAGAGGTCCCACAGCAGAGAATAAGGCATTTCGATCACCCACCACAGGAGAAGGCCGCTTTCAGTGACTTTGGCCCCGGCACCCACACAAAGGAGACATGTCAGACAGCACAAGTATAACATTCATATCACCCAGCACAGGAGAAGGACACTTTCATGTACTTTGGCCCGGCACCCAGACAGAGGAAGGTTCATTCAACTCTGGGTTGCACCCCAAGATCCTACTTAATTTCAAAATTGATTTTCAATGAAGAAGTGGCCAGGAGTACAAGACAACATGGTTTAAGGCAGTTATTAAGGATTACTCTGCACAAGGGAGGGTCAGGTCTTGTGGGATCCATGCCTGGTTCATTTTTATAAGCGTCAGCTTGTCCACGTTGGCTGCGGACAGGCGGCTGCGTTTGTCAGTAATGGCAGCTCCCTGCCGTGCTGAATAAGCGTTCAGATCAACGCTGGCCGCCGGGCAGAATCAGCACCTCAAGGCATAACATGCTAATTCTGGCCACGTGGACAATTTGGAAACCCAAAAAGTTGAATGGGGCCGAACCATCCGTCAGTACGTGGAGTTGTGTGCAGACGTACTGTTCAACCATGTTAGTGAAATGTTGCCTCCTGCTAACACGTTCCGTATCAGGTGGTGGGGCAGTTAGCTGAGGCGTGGAGACAAAACTTTTCCACATTTCTGCCATGCTAACCCTGCCCTCAGAGGAGCTGGCCGTGACACTGCTGCGTGGCCGACCTCTAGCTCCTCCTCTGCCTTGGCCTTGGCCTTCCACCTGTTCCCCTGTGACAGTTGGGAATGCTCTCAGGAGCGCGTCTACCAGTGTGCGCTTGTACTTGTGCATCTTCCTATCACGCTCCAGTGCAGGAAGTAAAGTGGGCACATTGTCTTTGTACCGTGGATCCAGCAGGGTGGCCACCCAGTAGTTAGCACACGTTAAAATGTGGGAAACTCTGCTGTCAGTGCGCAGGCACTGCAGCATGTAATCGCTCATGTGTGCCAGGCTCCCCAGAGGTAAGGACAAGCTGTCCTCTGTGGGAGGCGTATCGTCATCATCCTCTGTATCCCCCAGCCACGCACCAGGGATGTGCCTGCGCTGTGCTGGGTGCCACCCGCTGTGAACCTGCTTCATCCTCATCCTCCTCCACCTCCTCTTCATCCTCCTCATCCTCCAGTAGTGGTCCCTGGCTGGCCACATTTGTACCTGCCCTCTGCTGTTGCAAAAACCTCCCTCTGAGCCACTTCTAACAGACTGGCCTGAAAGTGCTAAAACGACCCGTCATCCTCCTCCTCCTCCTCCTGGCCCACCTCCTCTTCCATCATCGCCCTAAGCGTTTTCTCTAGGAGACATAGAATTGGTATCGCCACGCTGATAACAGTGGCATCGCCACTGGCCATGTTGGTGGCGTGCTCGAAGCTAGCGCAACAGGGCACACAGGTCTCGCATGGAGGCCCAATCATTGGTGGTGAAGTGGTGCTGTTCCGCAGTGCGACTGACCCGTGCGTGCTGCAGCTGAAACTCCACTATGGCCTGCTGCTGCTCGCACAGTCTCTCCAGCATGTGCAAGGTGGAGTTCCACCGGGTGGGCACGTCGCATATTAGGTGGTGAGCAGGAAGGCCGAAGTTCCGCTGTAGCGCTGACAGGCGAGCAGCGGCAGGATGTGAGCGCCGGAGCGCGCACAGACGGCCCGCACTTTATGCAGCAGCTCTGACATGTCTGGGTAGTTGTGAATGAACTTTTGCACCACCAAATTCAGCACATGCGCCAGGCAAGGGATGTGCGTCAAACCGGCTAGTCCCAGAGCTGCCACGAGATTTCGCCCATTATCGCACACCACCAGGCCGGGCTTGAGGCCCACCGGCAGCAACCACTGGTCGGTCTGTTGTTCAATACCCCGCCACAACTCCTGCGCGGTGTGGGGCCTGTCCCCCAAACATATGAGTTTCAGAATGGCCTGCTGACGTTTACCCGGGCTGTGCTGAAGTTGGTGGTGAAGGTGTGTGGCTGACTGGATGAGCTGGTGGAAGCAGAGGAGGAGGAGGAGGAAGCCGAGTAGGAGGAGGAGGCTACAGGAGACAAATAATGATGCCCTGTGATCCTTGGCGGCGGAAGGACGTGCGCCAAGGAACTCTCCGCCTGGGTCCCAGCCGCCACTACATTTATCCAGTGTGCAGTTAGGGAGATATAGCGTCCCTGGCCGTGCTTACTGGTCCATGTATCTGTGGTTAGGTGGACCTTGCCACAAATGGCGTTGCGCAGTGCACACTTGATTTTATCGGACACTTGCATGTGCAGGGAAGGCACGGCTGTCTTGGAGAAGTAGTGGCGGCTGGGAACCACATACTGGGGGACAGCCATGGCCATCAGCTGTTTGAAGCTGTCTGTGTCCACCAGCCGGAATGACAGCATTTCAAAGGCCAGTAGTTTAGAAATGCTGGCATTCAGGCCGAGGTTAGAGGGTGACTAGGTGGGAATTTGCGCTTCCTCTCAAGGTTTGAGAGATGGAGAGCTGAACGCTGCTGTGTGAAATAGTGGAGACGCTAGGTGACGGTGGCGGTGGTGAGTGGTGGTGTCGGTGGCACATCCTCTGTTTGCTGCTCGGCAGGTGGCAACATTCCTCTCGGGCGGAAGCCGAGGCAGCAGCGGTAGAGGAGCAGGGGGAGCCTGAGCGGGTTCCTTGTTTTTAAGGTGTGTACTCCACTGCAGTTCATGCTTTGCATGTAGATGCCTGATCATGCAGGTGGTGCTCAGGTTAAGAACGTTAATGCCTCGCCTCAGGGTCTGATGGCACAGCGTGCAAACCACTCTGGTCTTGTCCTCAGCACATTGTTTGAAGAAGTGCCATGCCAGGGAACTCCTTGAAGATGCCTTTGGGGTGCTGGGTCCCTGTTGGCGCTGGCCAATAGCAGGCGATGTCTCTGGACGGCGGCTGTTCTGCTTTGCCCCCTGCTACCTCTTTGGCTTCGCTGTTGTCTCGGTCTCACCACTGCCTCTTCCTCTGAACTATTTAAGTCAGCGGCACGACCTTCAGTCCATGTGGGGTCTAAGACCTCATTGTCCTCTGCATCTTTTTCCACCCAGTCTTCCTCCCTGACCTCCTCCTGTTCAGTCTGCACACTGCAATAAGACGCGGCAGTGGGCACCAGTGTTTCGTCATCATCAGAGACTCGGTCACTCTGCTGTGGTGGTATTCCCATGTCCTCATCATCTGGATACATAAGTGGTTGTGCGTCAGTGCATGGAATGTCTTCCACCGCTGGGGAAGGGCTAGGTGGACGCCCCTGGAAAACCGTGGGAGCAGAGTCTTCAAACAGAATAAGAGACTGCTGTATAACTTGAGGCTCAGCCAGTTTCCCTGATATGCATTGGGGTGATGTGACAGACTGATGGGCTTGGTTTTCAGGTGCCACCTGTGCGCTTTCCGCAGAAGACTGGGCGGAAGACAATGTGGTGAGCGTGCTGGAAGCACTGTCGGCCACCCAATCGACTAATGCCTGTACCTGCTCAGGCCTTACCATCCTCATAACGGCATTGGGCCCCACCAAATATCGCTGTAAATTCTGCCGGCTACTGTTTCTGGTCTAACAAACACCAGATTGATTAAATTGGCCTTTTTTCACCAAAATTACAACACTGGACAATAATGCCTTTTGGCGGTATTAATTACAAGAACACTGCTGCTTATTGAACACCAGAATTTTTAAAATGCTAGTTTGTGTACATAAATTCCCACACTGGAAGATATAATTCCTTTTTCCGGTATTAATTACAAGAAAACTGCAGCAAATTGGACACCAGAATTTTTAAAATGCTAGTTTTGGTACATAGTTTCCCACACGGGGAGATATAATTCCTTTTTACAGGAGTGAAAACGTGAGGCCTACTGTTTCTGGTCTAACAAACACCAGATTGATTAAATTGGCCTTTTTTTCACCAAAATTAAAACACTAGACAATAATGTCTTTTGGCGGTATTAATTACAAAGAACACTGCTGCTAATTGGACACCAAGAAAACTGCAGCAAATTGGACACCAGAATTTTTAAAATGCTAGTTTTGGTACATAGTTTCCCACACGGGAGATATAATTCCTTTTACAGGAGTGAAAACGTGAGGCCTACTGTTTCTGGTCTAATAAACACCAGATTGATTAAATTGGCCTTTTTTTCACCAAAATTAAAACACTAGACAATAATGTCTTTTGGCGGTATTAATTACAAGAACACTGCTGCTAATTGGACACCAGAATTTTTAAAATGCTAGTTTGTGTACATAAATTCCCACACTGGAAGATATAATTCCTTTTTCCGGTATTAATTACAAGAAAACTGCAGCAAATTGGACACCAGAATTTTTAAAATGCTGGTTTTGGTACATAGATTCCACACAGGGAGATATAATTCCTTTTACAGGAGTAAAAACGTGAGGCCTACTGTTTCTCCTACTGTTTCTGGTCTAACAAACACCAGATTGATTAAATTGGCCTTTTTTCACCAAAATTACAACACTGGACAATAATGCCTTTTGGCGGTATTAATTACAAGAACACTGCTGCTAATTGGACACCAGAATTTTTATAATGCTAGTTTGTGTACATAAATTCCCACACTGGAAGATATAATTCCTTTTTCCGGTATTAATTACAAGAAAACTGCAGCAAATTGGACACCAGAATTTTTAAAATGCTAGTTTTGGTACATAGTTTCCCACACGGGAGATATAATTCCTTTTACAGGAGTGAAAACGTGAGGCCTACGGTTTCTGGTCAAACAAACACCAGATTGATTAAATTGGCCTTTTTTTCACCAAAATTACAACACTGGACAATTATGCCTTTTGGCGGTATTAATTACAAGAACACTGCTGATAATTGGACACCAGAATTTTTATAATGCTAGTTTGTGTACATAAATTCCCACACTGGAAGATATAATTCCTTTTTCCGGTATTAATTACAAGAAAACTGCTGCAAATTGGACACCAGAATTTTTAATATGCTAGTTTTGGTACATAGATTCCCCACACGGGGAGATATAATTCCTTTTACAGGAGTAAAAACGTGAGGCCTACTGTTTCTGGTCTAACAAAC
>JAKVIS010005100.1:0-12597 GCA_033119425.1 Bufotes viridis
GAGGAATTATTTTCCCATCCATTCCCAGACCTTATTGATGCGCAGCCATTCTTGGCATCGGATGAGGAAGAAGAGGTAGCAACGGCCGCCACCCAGCGGCCTGACGACGGTACCCAGATCACCCCAAGGAGGGAGGTCCCCGCTGTTGCTGCCTACTCCGAGATCTCAAATGTCAGTGGTGGTGAAGGTGACAATGATGACGTCATGTGGGTGCCCACAAGAGAGGAAGAGGAGGGGAGTTCAGAGGGAGAGACGAAGCAGCAGAGAGGGAGGAGAAGCAGGCAGAGCTTGCAGGCCACAGGAGGCAAAAAGCAGAATGCAAATATATCTGGAGCGAGCCATCCACCATGCACAGTCACATCTGGCATTCCCAGGATGCCGGCACATGGCTCCGCAGTGTGGGCTTTTGTTAACATGTCAGCTGCTGACAATAATGTTGCCATCTTCAGCCTGTGCTGTCAACGCATAAGTCGCGGTAAGCCCAACACTCACCTAGAAATGACCACCTTAAGAAGGCACCTGGCCTCGCATCAACGAGCCCAGTGAGAGCAACACCGTCAGAGCCCACAAAGCCACACTCCGGGCGCTCCACGTCCTGCCTTTTCTCCTTCTTCTTCTACTCTCTCCTCCCATTTGTCCTACATTCCACCTTCCACCATGCTGTCATCGCATTCATCTGGCAGAAGGAGGCTTCCATGGCCCAAATGTTTGAGTGTAAAAAGTTGATGATGCCGGATAACCCTCTTGCAACGTCTGACCGCTGGCTTGTCGGAACTGCTAGCTCACCAACTACTGCCATATAAACTGGTGGACCCGGAGGCCTTCAGAAAATTTGTGGCCATTGGCACACCACAATGGAAGGTCCCCGGAAGGCTATATGGCCACGGTCAGCGGCAAGTGAATATATCTCTGGCACATAGTGTCGGTGCCAAGATACATCTGACCACAGACACGTGGTCTAGCAAACATGGGCAGGGAAGGTACATAACTTTTACTGCCCACTGGGTGAATCTTCTGACGGCCGTCAAGCATGTAACCCGTGGCTCCCATGTGGATTTGGTGTTACCGCCTACTCCATCCTCCGTCTCCTCCTAGGCTGACTCCTCCTGTTCCACTGCTACCGCCTCTTCCGCTGCAGGCGCAGCACAATGAAGTGCCTTTTGTGCTGTGGCATTAGAAGAATTTTGAAATCTCTAGCTTTTTAATCCAACAAGACTGTCTGTTACTCTGCTTTAATTCTTCTAGCGTTCTATGGAAACAGTAGGCTTAAAGAGCACGCCAAATGCTTAAGATAACTTCTTTATTAACATAGTACATAAGGCCGAAAAAAGACACCTGTCCATCCAGTTTGGCCTGTCATCCTGAAATTAATAAATACCAACTATGAGCGTAAGATAGTCGCTCCAAATCCCGGACTCCCTTCAACAGATAACACAAAATAGCAATACCGGGTTGTATCAAAATGAGTAAATATCTTTATTACATGATATATAAAAGAGGATCAAAATCCAAACAATGTAAAAACATGTATATATATGGTTGGTGGTGCAAAACACAAAGGATAACAAACCCTCACGGGTGTGATTGTCTAGCGTAGTGTGACATCAGAGTATAGAAATAAGAGTCAATAGCATCATACATGGGGTACTAGTGTCGATTTTGGCATAATCTGTTGTAACATATGCCATACATCAAATGGAGCTTAAGCCAAATGCTAGTAGCTGCATAGCAACATCAGTAGTATTAGAATAGACGGTAACCCATATAAGACGTACTTGATGTCACTCTCTAGTGCTGCGCTGCCCGTGTCCCGACGCGCGTTTCGCCCTCCTGGCTTTCTCAAGGGATCGTGTATACTTCCATTCCCCCCACTCCTAACCTTATATAGCCATACATGTAACTAATCTAGCTAACACACCTGTTGATGATTCGACAGTGGCGTCCGTTCCTGGCAGGAAGCGATGCGTGCGCTCCACCATGGAACGCACGCGCCGCGAACCGGAAGTGACGCGTCTGTGTTCCAGTATGGAGCGCACTGCATCACCGCCGATAGCTTAAATGCCTAGACGGGGCAACTATGCAAAGCGGAGGTTTATAATGACATGGTTTACATCAGGTTACCAGTCCATCTGGACCACACTCATATATATAAACATAAGAGGATTATTTTATATATAAAACCAATGGGGAATACTGCACATTTAGCGCTCGTGTCATTTCATCATGCATTTTGTCTACATCAATGACAAATAATAAATAGGTAAATAAGTGAGTATAAAAACAATAGTGATAATAATATATACTGTAAGAGGGCGCAAGGTGTCGTCATGGACGGACGATACGTGTCACCGAGGTTCCTGGCCTCGGTGAGGTGAGAGCCGGGTTTTTATGTGTCAGCAGCAGCTAGTGCTGTTTGACATTGTCAGTTAGTTTGGCTGCAAAGCCAATCCGGGCCGGCTCTTACTGGGAGTAGGCAAAGAGTTGGGTGGGTGCCTACTCCCCACGGTCCAGGCCGGACTTTATCCGGGCCTTTAAAAGGCAGCCTCCTCAGCAGCTGGGTGTGATTGTCCTGGAGCTGCTGTTAGGCTGTGGAGTCATTTGAGTTTGGGAGTTCTGATCCATTCTGTGCTGTGTGGAGTTCCCTGGGCTGGAAGCAAGAGCCCAAGCAAGGAGGAGTGCAGACGGCCTGGAAAACCTGACGTCGACTGTCTTGCGGCTGGACTGACAGCCAGGTGCGAACCTGCACCTAAAACCTCCCAGGTGACTGAAACCTGTACGGGACTGTTTTGTTTTGCCTTAATACTTCTGATGTGTGTGAATTAACACCAAGAGACTGTTTGTCGTTTATTTTTGTGCAAGTGTGAATAAAACACTGTTGATTGCACGTTCTGGACTCCTTGTTTTGCCTCGGTACTGCACCCGCACCGCTATCTACCAGAGCGACTCCCCACATTTGGTGTCGGATGCGGGCATGCGCAGTGAGGCTGGCGTGAACGCCGAAAATTTTTGTTTTTCTGGGCACGACTGGATGTCCTATATTAGGCCGGCAAAGTTGCAGCCTGTGTTCCCGGACAAAATGGAGCGGTTGTAAAAGCCCTTGTGGAGGCTAACTTGCAGCAGCGGGAGGCCAACAAGCAGCAGCAGGAGACCAACCAGCTACTACTACAGCAGGTGATGGCCTTACAAGCTGCAGGAGCGTCCCACCACGACCATGATGCCCGGAAGCGGTCCATGCAGCGATTCCCAAGATGACCCCGAGGATGATGCTGAGACCTATCTGGCGGTCTTTGAGAAGGTAGCCGTGAGGGAGAAGTTACCCGTGACCAGTGGGCCGAGGTGGTCGCTCCGTTCCTGGCATCCGGACCCCAGCAGGTTTTTGACCTATCAGATGACCAGGCTGCTGATTACCCCACGGTGAAGGGGAGATCCTGGCCAGACTGGGGGTAAGCGTGTTGGTCCGGGCTCAGCGGGTCCACCAGTGGGACTTTAAAGTGGCTGAACCCGCCAGGCCGCAGTACTATGAGTTGCTGCACAGGTTGCAAAAGTGGCTGCAGCCTGAGGTTCTAAGTCCGGCTGCTATGCTGGACCGTCTGCTGGCCGACATCTTTTGGAGGGCCCTGCCTTATCCCTCCAGCACTGGGTCGGCCAGGCGTCTCCGGTATGTGCCCTGGAGATGAGTCGACCTGGTGGAGCGTTACGAGGCCACCAGAAACCTGCAGGGGAGTCTTGCTGGGAAGGGTCAGTCAAACCCGGAGGCCTCCACCCCAGTTCCGACGTCCGGCGACAGAGAGGCCTGCACGGAGTGTACCCCCTGCGGATCCGCCTCCCGTGGTATGCTGGAGGTGTCAGGAGCCAGGCCACATCAGGGCCGACTGTCCGCATCGGGGTGAGCCGATGGAAGGGAACTACGGCTATCGCCACTCCCTGTATGCACGGAAGCTGTGTGCAACTGGCACCCGTGAGGTGCAGGACAATAACCACCTGTGTCAGGTAGAGGTGGGAGATTCTCTGGCGGTGGCCCTGCTGGACTCCGGAGTCTAGTCTCCCTGGTAAGGAGCTGCCCTGAGTACGGCCTGCGGAGTATACCGGCCGTAAAATCGGGGTCCTGTGCATCCACGGAGACCTAAAGACTACCCCACTGCACTAGTGACTTTGTCCACAGCGGCTGGTAAGTGGACCCACGAGGTGGCTGTCGCTACTAAACTCCCACATGAACTGATACTTGGGAGGGACTTCCCAGGTTTCCCGAGCGCTGTGGCCGGCGATAAAACTGTCTGATGGACCCGAGACAGGGGTAACCCTAGGAGAGTGGCCTGATACCACTGGAAGGCCAGAACCCTGGGAGCCCGAATCTGAAGGGCCAGCGGTAGGGGTGACCACTGCTCCAGCGGTAGAGGGAGACAACCCCACTGAGTGTAATGGTGGGAGACACGGAGGACTTGCCACGGGACCTGAGTTGGCAGACCTCAATGTCTCCGGGGAAAATTTTGGGACCGCACAACACCGGGACCAAACCTAACCAGGGCCTGGGAAAGTGTCGTAATGATTGATGGTAAACCCCAGAAACCAGGGGCTGAATTAATGTTTCCACGATTTATTGTTCTTCAGGATATGTTGTATCGGGTGAACCAAATCCGAGGTGAGCCAGTTGAACAGTTGGTGGTGCCCACCGCATACCATAAGCTTGTTATGGAGCTTGCCCACCAGCATGTTCTTGGGGGACACATGGGGTGGCAGAAAGCGCAAGACCGCGTGCTACAGCGGTTTTACTGGCCCGGTTTGTTTAAGGAAGTAGAGGAGTTCTGTAAGTCCTGTCCGACCTGTCAGGTAAATAGCCCCCAGCCGCATTACAGAAGTCCCCTGGTCCCTCTCCCAATAATTGAGGTCCCATTCGAGCGTATTGCCATGGATCTGGTCGGACCCGTACCGAAGTCTGCTAGGGGTCACCAACATATCCTGGTGATTCTGGACTATGCTACTCGATATCCAGAGGCGGTGCCTCTGCGACATACCTCGGCTAAGCTCATTGCCAAAGAGCTAATGGAAATGTTTTCCCGTGTGGGCCTGCCAAAGAGATTCTGACCGACCAAGGGACCCCTTTATGTCCAAAGTCATGAGGGAACTTTGTAAATTGTTGCGTATAAAGCAGTTACGGACGTCCGTTTACCATCCGCAAACAGACGGTCTTGTCGAAAGGTTCAACCAAACTCTAAAAAATATGTTAAAAGGGTGGTGTCCAGAGATGGGAAGGACTGGGACCTGCTTCTGCCCTATCTCATGTTCGCCGTGCGAGAGGTGCCCCAGGCCTCTACTGGGTTCTCGCCCTTCGAACTGCTTTATGGCAGACACCCTCGGGGCCTGTTGGATATCGCCAAGGAAGCGTGGGAACAACAGCCTGTCCCCCACAAAAGTGTCATTGAGTATGTCACCCAGATGCAAGACCGGATTGAAAGGGTGTTGCCGCTGGTCCGGGAGCATATGGAGGCAGCGCAACAAGCCCAGAGTAGGGTGTATAATCGTCAGGCTCGGGTACGGGACTTCAACCCGGGAGATCGGGTTTTGGTTCTGGTGCCCACCCTTGACAGCAAGTTCCTAGCTAGGTGGCAGGGCCCCTATGAGGTAATCGAGAAGGTAGGGGAAGTAAATTACAAAGTACACCAGCCAGGGCGGCGCAAGCCGGAGCAGGTGTACCACGTGAATTTACTGAAGCCGTGGAAAGACAGGGACACGGCCGACGACAACAGCCCCCGGCCAGGTCTTCTAGGTGAGAAGGGTCCAGCCCCACAGTCCGAGGCCTGCAAAGCGGTAGCCACGGTAAAAATTGCAGACAGCCTGTCTTCCAAACAAGTTCAGGAGGTCAGTGAGTTCATCAGTCGGAACACGGATGTGTTCTCGGACCTCCCTGGCCGCACGTCTCTCATCCAACATGACATCGTCACTGAGCCTCAGGCCAAGATCCGGTTAAAACCATACCGGGTACCCGAGGCTCGGCGACGGGCCATCGCGGAGGAAGTGCAATTAATGTTGAAGCTTGATGTCATTGAGGAGTCGAAAAGTGAGTGGGCCAGTCCCATAGTTCTAATACCCAAGCCGGATGGGACGTTGCGGTTCTGCAACGATTTTCGCAAATTAAATGAAGTGTCCAAGTTCGATCGTATCCCATGCCCTGGGTAGACGAGCTTGTTGAGAATTTAGGGCAAGCCCATTATTTTTCTGTGCTAGACCTCACTAAAGGATACTGGCAAGTACCCTTAACGGAGTCGGCCAAGGAAAAACCGCTTTTGTTACCCGCAGGGCCTGTATCATTACAAGGTGTTACCCTTTGGCCTGCATGGCGCCCCCGCCACCTTCCAAGGTTAATGGACATAGTGCTGCGACCGCATCGTCGGTGCGCCTCGGCCTACTTAGATGATGTAATCATCCACAGCACCCGACTGGGAAAGCCATTTGCCCAAAGTGCAGGCGGTAGTGGATGCCCTGAGGAAAGCTGGACTAACCGCCAATCCAAAGAAATGTGCGATTGGGTTGGAAGAGACCAAATATCTGGGATATGTTATTGGGCGGGAGTCATCAAGCCGCAGGTAACTAAGGTAGAAGCCATACGCAACTGGCCCCGACCGGTCACCACCAGGCAGGTAAAGTCCTTCCTGGGAATGGTAGGGTACTACATGCGGTTTGTGCCCCACTTTGCCACAATAGCAGCGCCGTTGACAGACCTGTTGAAGGGGCGAAAGTCTGGAAAGGTTAGCTGGAGTGAAAAGGCGGAGGAGGCTTTCTCCGCGTTGAAGTCGGCCCTGTGTGGGTCCCCGGTTTTGGTGACACCCGACTTCAACAGGGAGTTCGTCGTACAGACCGACGCCTCAGAGGTAGGCCTCGGTGCTGTGCTGTCTCAGGAGGTCAACGGGGAAGAACATCCCGTTGTCTTCCTGAGCCGTAAGCTCAGTCCCGCCGAGTCCAGGTATAGTGGAGAGGGAGTGCCTGGCTATCAAGTGGGCACTCGAATCTCTCCGCTACTACCTGTTAGGGAGGAGGTTCCGTCTGGTGACCGACCATTCCCCTGTCAAGTGGATGAGCCAGGCCAAGGAGAGGAATGCTCGGGTCACCAGGTGGTTACTATCCCTGCAGAACTTCAAGTTCTCTGTCGAACACAGGGCAGGCCGCTTGCAGGGTAACGCAGATGCCCTGTCCCGCGTCCACTGCCTCACATGTGTTCACCCCCTCAGGGTTGAACAAAGGGGGGGGGGTGTAAGAGGGCGCAAGGTGTCGTCATGGACGGACGATACGTGTCACCGAGGTTCCTGGCCTCGGTGAGGTGAGAGCCGGGTTTTTATGTGTCAGCAGCAGCTAGTGCTGTTTGACATTGTCAGTTAGTTTGGCTGCAAAGCCAATCCGGCCGGCTCTTACTGGGAGTAGGCAAAGAGTTGGGTGGGTGCCTACTCCCCACGGTCCAGGCCGGACTTTATCCGGGCCTTTAAAAGGCAGCCTCCTCAGCAGCTGGGTGTGATTGTCCTGGAGCTGCTGTTAGGCTGTGGAGTCATTTGAGTTTGGGAGTTCTGATCCATTCTGTGCTGTGTGGAGTTCCCTGGGCTGGAAGCCAGAGCCCAACAAGGAGGAGTGCAGACGGCCTGGAAAACCTGACGTCGACTGTCTTGCGGCTGGACTGACAGCCAGGTGCAAACCTGCACCTAAAACCTCCCAGGTGACTGAAACCTGTACGGGACTGTTTTGTTTTGCCTTAATACTTCTGATGTGTGTGAATTAACACCAAGAGACTGTTTGTCGTTTATTTTTGTGCAAGTGTGAATAAAACACTGTTGATTGCACGTTCTGGACTCCTTGTTTTGCCTCGGTACTGCACCCGCACCGCTATCTACCAGAGCGACTCCCCACAATACATAAAACGTGAGACGTATAAAAATAGGTGAATAAAGTGCAAGTGCCACCCAAAGAAGTGTGAAAAGTGCCCTGCAGTGCAAAGTTTAATCACATATTCATGATCATAATCTTAATCCGTATAAAAGGATAAAATATGTAAAAAGATTTTTTGACAACAAATTGTTAAAGCATGATTAGTGACAATAATTAAGAAAATATATAGTGTAGATACACATATGACCTAATTTATCGGAAAAATGTGCAATATATAATCGATGTGGACATAGTGATATAATATTAGTATATAAAACTCTCCTAAAATGCACATGATTCGTACATGTCATATCCCATTGCCAAGTTTAATTAAACAGGTACTCAAATGAGTGTCCATATCCGGTAATTTATAATTAATGTGTTCTCATTATTTCGCTCTGGCCGGAATGTATAGTGGTGGAGCGCACGCATCGCTTCCTGCCAAGAACGGACGCCACTGATGAATCATCAGCAGGTGTGTTAGCTAGATTAGTTACATGTATGGCTATATAAGGTTAGGAGTGGGGGGAATGGAAGTATACACGATCCCTTGAGAAAGCCAGGAGGGCGAAACGCGCGTCGGGACACGGGCAGTGCAGCGCTAGAGAGTGACATCAGGTACGTCTTATATGGGTTACCGTCTATTCTAATACTACTGATGTTGTTATGCAGCTACTAGCATTTGGCTTAAGCTCCATTTGATGTATGGCATATGTTACAACAGATTATGCCAAAATCCACACTAGTACCCCATGTATGATGCTATTGACTCTTATTTCTATACTCTGATGTTACACTACGCTAGACAATCACCCCCGTGAGGAGCAATAAAGAGAAAGAGAAAAGGTGGCACTGTCAACCCCAAAAATGTGGTGAGACACCAGTATCCAATAGAGAAAACATACAATGATTGTACTGGGGAGGTATCGGCGGATGTGTGAAAATCCGGCTTCACAACGGTGGTGCTCAGCTAGATACAAAAGTCCATATGCAAATCCACAGGTAAGAGAAGCTTGAAAGAAGTTGCGGCACTCACCCAATACCGGTACAAGCAGAGATCCTTTATTGAACAGGCATAGTTACAACGTACTAGCCGTGGTACAGGTGCGAGGGGGGGACAGCCTCCCGGCGTGCTGTGGCGGTGGTGGCCGTTTCGCGCACAATGCGCTTCTTCTGACCGCATATACGTGCTGGCGCATACAAGCGCGTCATTTAAATCGAGGGCAGGAAGCTCAATCGAGCGTCGATGCGGCCGTAACCATAACAACGCCCGACGCTGCCTACATAACAGCACAGTGATTAAAATCAAACATGGACGAAAAGGAGCATAGAAAAATAGAGGAACATATAAGAGGAGACCCAAAGCAACCATGGTAGCTAATAACTACACAGGTAAATGAAATGCGGATCCTATGGGTCATAGTGGCTCACTGGAAGCTGAAAAACATTAGAGAAATACTGCCATATCGTTTTTTTTCATTCAAGCCGAGGGGGCCCATTGCCTTAGATCTTATGATCCATTGTGCCTCTCTCTGCAGGAGTGCGCGATGATGGTCGCCACCCCGAGAATTAGGGTGGACCACCTCAATTCCAGCAAAGGACAAAGAGCAGGGGTCACCATTATGGGTGTGCTGAACATGCTCCACCAACCTAGGAGCACCCCTGCCGGTACGGACAGAGTTGAAATGTTCGCGCACTCTCTCAAAGAGGGGCCGGATGGTCTTCCCAATATAGAACCTTTAGCAGGGACAGAATATGACATAAACAAGGAACTTCGTGCGGCATGTAATGAAATCTTTGACAGTATGAAATATGCTCCCCAATTTTACACACTTATCTTGGGAATTGAACCTGCAAAACGAACAAAAGCCACATTTGAAATTACCAATGGGCTTAGCTGAGGAAAGCCAATTCGATTTTTGTGGGTACGAGAACATTGACTGAACCAACTCATTTCTAAGCGTGCGGCATTTTTTGAAAGTAACAATTGGTCTATTAGACACTATCTCTTGCAATGCAGGATCCCCTTTCAATAAATCCCAATTATTAAGAACTACCTATTTCAATAGGGAAGCAGCCGGACTAAACTTAAAGGCAAAAGTAAAGCGTGTTAAATTGGAATCACGCACTCTGTCCAACAACAATTACCGGCAGACGCGACTTCTCTCCGTGGGTAGCCCCGCTGCACAAGACGATTGCATAAATCATTAGCCTGGTGAAAGAAGCCCTCTTCCGTACTGTTTATGTGACGTAGGCGCACGAACTGGCCGTAGGGAATGGCATTCTTAACTTGTGCAGGGTGAAAGCTGGAGTGGTGCAGGAGTGAGTTCGTTGCAGTAGGCTTGCGATATCCGGTGGTGTGGAGTTTATCATCCACAACTGAAATTTTAACATCTAAAAAATCTAGCGAAGAACCACCGTAATTGAGAGTAAATCTCATGATCATACGGTTGGTATCATTTAGATATTGAACGAAAGCCCTGCAAGAATCCTCACCACCAGTCCAGACCAGAAAAACGACATTGACATAACGCAGAAATAAATGATATGGCAGTATTTCTCTAATGTTTTTCAGCTTCCAGTGAGCCACTATGACCCATAGGATCCGCATTTCATTTACCTGTGTAGTTATTAGCTACCATGGTTGCTTTGGGTCTTCTCTTATATGTTCCTCTATTTTTCTATGCTCCTTTTCGTCCATGTTTGATTTTAATCACTGTGCTGTTATGTAGGCAGCATCGGGCGTTGTTATGGTTACGGCCGCATCGACGCTCGATTGAGCTTCCTGCCCTCGATTTAAATGACGCGCTTGTATGCGCCATACATATATTATGTAATAAAGATATTTACTCATTTTGATACAACCCGGTATTGCTGTTTTGTGTTATCTGTCATCCTGCAAGTTGCTTCAACTCTTCTTCATATATTACACTGCCACCTCCACAGCAGATAGTCCATGTACAAAAGACGTGTTGAATAAAGTATCACAAAATGGTGGTTCAACTGTTCAATCTTGTCATCCAACATAAAATGGTGGATATATCTCTCTCTTCAATATCTGTACTCTCACTTTAAGTTATTTAAGTACTTTGTGATATATCTGAGGTTTAACCAATAGTTCTACTTGCTCAACTTGGTTTGCAGTTTGCTCTATACAATTGCTTTGAGCGTAGTTTGGGGGAACTATTTTGGCCTCTTTGCTTCCATAAAACTCAACTCTGACTGGAACTGTGTGTCTGTTCAGCTCCTCTCTCTGGTAGAATAATGATTTCAGCAGCTTCTGCTGAGGATTTCCACACAGGCTGAGTGTAAGATTGGCTTTGATTGGCCAAGACTCCTGCTCAGTGGGAGGCTGGCTGTGATTGGTCAAGACTCCTGGGCAGTAACAACAGTTTAACTCTATGCTTTCTGTTAATTCTGCTATGTCATTAAGCTCACCTTACATTCATATAATGAATCTTAAAGGCATATTATCTTTTTCTGCTTCTGTGAACACAATATATAACTGTTACATGACATCCAAAAACATGAAGTCACAGTAAATAACATTGCTTTTGTCTTTAACATATAAACATATGAACTGTATTAAGGTTACTGGCAGGTATATCTGTATAAACATATAAGCTTATTAGCAGCCTAGGACAGGTTTTAGCTGGCCAGCTAGACCAAGCTCCCCAGAACCTATTCGACGTGCCAGGTGAGACATTGGCATGCTGTGCTGTGGCTGTTGTGCCTGGAAGCCAAGAGCCACACCGGTCCTGCACTGCTTTTAGCTCTGCGGTCACAGGCCGATCAGTGGCTAACCCCGCTCAATTTGACAGTTGGTAAAGTGGTGTTTGACAATGGTGCCAATCTGCTGAGTGCGCTGAAACAGGGCAAAATGACACACCTGTGCCGTGCATAGCACACGTCCTGAACTTAGTCGTGCAGCGATTCGTTGCCAAATACCCCAGGGTCCTGGACGTCTTGCAGCAGGCCAGGAAAATCTTTGGCCATTTTAAAAGATCTTACACGGCCATGGCTCGCCTTGCTGACGTTCACCGGCGACACCACCTGCCCGTCAGATGTGCTGGAACTCCACCTTGTATATGCTTGATAGGCTTTGACTGTCCATTGCTCGTATGTGGGTACTGCCTCCGACTTCCAATTATATGCAACAAGTAATCTCACTGAGGCCAGCAAGATTGTTATCAAGATTTTGATATTTGATGGTAACTCTTCAGGTAATAGGGATAGTAATGCAACCTTTGGTTGTTGTTGGAGTTGTGTATCAGATAACTTAAAAAGTGTTCTGATCTGTTTGAATATATCACTCCAGAATACTGTTAGTTTAGGGCAATACCACCATATATGGAGGTTGTCCCATACATCCTTTTCAGTTTCTCGGGAGTGAGATACCATCTAGTGAGAACCTTATATGCGTTTTCTTGAATCGTGATGCATCAGGAGGTAAGTTTTGGTGCCGCTAATGCAGATTTGATATCCGTATTTTTAAAGATAGTGTTCAGGTCTCTTTCCCAGTCCTTAATATAATATAGGGAGGGTCGCATGTCTATTTCTAGTAGGTTGTGGTTGCTCTTTGAAAGGATTTTTGAGGGGTATTTATCTTGGGCCAATAATTTCTCAAACCAGGTAGGATTTTCAGTTTTTTCTTTTGTATTAGATTCTTCTTTGATGTATTCATATTGT
>JAKVIS010005101.1:0-12612 GCA_033119425.1 Bufotes viridis
TGCTCTGTAGATCACCCGAGCATCCAAGCACTTTGGTGCTCGATCAAAAGCTAAATAATATATACCGATACATTATAATATACAACATATACATATAATAATCACTATATATATTAAAGTGGTTATATGAGATCTGAAAAAAGAGCCTGCTTTAATCTAAAAAACGTACAAGTGAACTCAGAAAGAGAAGAGATTAGATATAAATAAGTAAATTTCAAGTTTTAGTCAATCTTGACCCATAAAACGATATATCAATCTGCTCAGCTCCTCCTGTTCTATAACATGCTGCCTGCCACATGCACTGCATTTCATGGTGACTGGTCCTCTTTAAATCTAGAAATGAATTGTTTATACAATTTTATGTATTTATATTATAATTCAGTATAGGTATAACTGTAAATAAGAGTGAAGTGTGGAGCAACTCAGGAGAGAAATGGAGGATGGGAGAAGTGGTAGTGGCTATGAAGGTGGTAGTTGTACCCACAGTGTGTGGTTGCAATATCGTGCTCATGATCTATCGGCTGTGCACCTTTTCTTCTCTTGGGTTACACCCTGGAAATTGGGGTCCTGCCTGGTGGTAGTTGAGGTGCCCTGTTAGGTCTTTGTGTAAGTGCAATACAAGAATACAGATAAAGTGGATGGTGGAGACAATGTGAGTTGATGGTGGTAGTAGTAGTAGTTTTAGTAGTAGTGCACATAGCAGCTAAAGGCACAGTTTCAAGGTAGATCACAATGCAATCCTCTCTCAATAGTAGCATATAGACAGCAACAAATGATGGTGGTTGTAGTACTCCCTTTTTCTCTCTCTCTCTCTAGAAATACTTTACTATTTCTCTGCAGAACCACAGGCAGTTTCTTATTTACTCCTTCTGCAGTTCCTTGACTAAGTGGTGCAGAACTTAGGTACGGATGCCCAACCCGTCTGAAAGTATGTGGGATGCTTTAGCAGCATTCCCTCTCCACAGCAGCAAAGTCTATCTGCCATAAACATGCATAGTAGCTTGCTGTCTGAGTCCAGTGTACATCCTGTTAGGTTCTTCTGGACCTTCTAAGATATGTGTTGTCTTTCCATCTGTAGAGTTGCTTCTCTAGAAGCTTTAGATTCTGAGACAAAGATTCTCTGAGCTTGGGTCTAGAATCTGCCGTAACTCTCCATATACAGGTCCTTCCTGTAGTTTTCCTTAGACTAGACTCTACTAAACTCCTAAACAGGGGGAAGCAGGTGATATCATTACTGTCAATGCATCTATGGGATATCCTCAAATCATAACCAGTAGGTGGGCCCAGAGAAGTTGAGAAACATTAACCTACTATTACATCATCATAAACAACTCATTCCTTGAACTGCCACCAAAGTAAGTTAATAGAAAAATAAAAATAAAAAATAACAATGCAATCAAAAAGTCATAAGAACCCCAAAATAGCATCGGTAAAATGTAGAGCCCATATGGCAAAAACAACCCCTCATACAGGTAACTAACAAATAAAGATGGTACTAGTCTAAGAATATGATGACACAAGAAACAAATGATTTTTAAGAAAAAAGTGATTTTATGCAAAAGTAGTAAAAAATTATATAAATTTTGTTTCATCGCATGAATAAAATTCGTATTGTCACAGAATAAAATGAGCATGTCAGTTATTCAGCATGGTGAGACACAGGAAATATAAAAAACGCTTACAGAATTGCTATTGTACTGCCACCTCGCTCCCAAAAAATGGAATCTAAAAATAGTCAAAATATTATATGGCTCTAGCAGGGGCTTGCTAGGGTCTCAAAAGATCTGGGGCCCAAGCCCCAATGAATATGGCCCAGTTCTCTAAATCGACCCTCCACCCGCACTTTCCTGTACTTGCTATACAGCAGCACATACCTCTCACATCCAGGGCCTCCCAGGTGATGTCTCCTCCGATGTAGATCTTCATTCTCTGTTATCATCTTCTCCATTCAGCCTTGCCTCGTCTCTGCAGAGTGTGACACACAGACATCTTAGCTTCCTCACATTTCTATCATCATCCCCCAACCTGGAGTCCCACCAGTGTTATCCTGCTGCTCGTTGTGCTCCCCACTACCCCCAAATACTATCCTGAAGAAAAAGGAGCCCCCCCCCCCCCATAGTAATTGTGCTCCTCAAAGTCCCACCAATAGTAATCCCCTTCTAGAATTCCCCCATTAGTAATACTGCCCCCTACAGTGCCCCCAACCGTGACAACGCTCCCAAAAAGTGCCTCTATTAGTAGAAGAGCCCTCTGAAGGAATATGCTGTCTTGAACTTTGTGTAAGAACATTCTGTCATAACCAAATGTTTTGGGCAGCCGAGTATCTAACCGGAATTCCTTATCTTGTCCGCGTCAGCTAGTACGTGGAGCATGAAGGCCAGGATGTAACTGGGGAAAGTATGTTGTATGACGGTATGTGTCTCATTATGAATTGATTGGAGGCTATATTGTTTGGAAAAAGATGATTGAATAATGAAAGGGCGTATAATGTCCTATAAAGGCTTGAAATAAACAGAGTGATTTTGATCATCATATGTGTCGTGTCTGATATGGTCATATTCACTCTCCTGGTGCCAGAAAAGACTTAATCCAAGCTGATGCATCTAGTCATCTTTTATTGTCATCCTATCACCCTCCAGTATTAATAAGGCCCTCACAGAGTACCCAGTAGAAATAAGGCCCCCTATTGTTCCCACAGTGGTATTAAAGCTCTCTCTATAAGGCCCCCCGAGTTCTCTTAGTAGAAATAAGACGGAGTCTCTCCTATAGAGCCCCCAGTAGAAATAAGAATGCCTATAATGTCCCCTTCATTTATAATACCCCTACAGTTCCTCAGTATTTATGCTGCCCCTTACTGTTATAATGCTCACCCTAAAATGCCCCCAGTATTTATAATGCCACTGCAGTGCCCCCTGTAGTTATATTCCTCCCTCCAAAATACAGTCCCGTGTAAATAGCACTATTTCCCATCCTCCAACATACAGTCCCATGTAAATAACATCCATCCCTTCTGCTCTAACATGCAGTCCCAGTTAAATAACTCCCAGCATTGCTCTGCCTCTCCCTTCAATTACCTCTCCTTATTTAACAGACATCACCACAGCTTATTCTCCTCTTCATTGCCGTCCTCTCCTGCACTGGTCACATCGCAGGTCCTTCACTGCCGTCCTCTCCTGCACTGGTCACAACAGGCAGGTCCTTCTCAACCACTGCCTGTTTTACTGGTCACATGACCTGTGATGTCATCACAGGTCCTTCAGATCTTCCTGTGCATTTGATTCAGTTGTATTGCCATCCTGAGAAGGGCAATACAGTTGTATCTAGCAGGCAGGCAGGACATTCGGGGCCTGGGACAAAACATCAGGGGCCCAGGCACCGAATGTTTTAACCTAGCAACGCCTAGAGTATGGTGACATAATATGCAAACGTTTTCAAAGTGCATGTATGGTGTAAAAGTAATAAAACATAGACAAATTTAAATTTGGTATTGTTGTTAGTGTTGAGCGAATGAGCAGGTGGCGCTATACAGATACATTTTATTGAATAACTCAGTGGCTATGCTAAATTTTTAATTACAAGCAATGACAAAAGAATTCAGATCCAGCTGCTGTTTTTAAAACTGTATCATTTTTTTTCATTGGACAACCCCTTTAAGGGGTTAAACACAGCACTTTGAGTTAGAATTCACTGCCTCGGAGGCTGAACCCATATTCTTTTGGGTTTCTTATATCATCATTTGTTTTCGTTACCAAGCTCTTATTGATTTCATCTTTTGCATGATACATGGTAAATGTGTCTTCCTTGTTCTGCATTGCAAATGAAAGCTTGCTATCAGATTGGACAGATGACGACCAGTTACTCTCATAGTATTAGGTTTAATTCATATATGGGCTGTTTTCCTTGTTTCCTTTTCATTTGTAAAGTCCTGCTTACTGTAAATAGAGCCAAATCTGGATGAATTGAATGAAGATCAGTCCGAACATGTAGATGCTGATGAACACTGACTTGTAATTGTGGAACTCCTGCCAAGCTGGTGTGGGAAATTTCCATGTCTAATCCAACTCTTTATAAACTTTCTCATTATCTGGGAATTGGCAAAACTAAAAATACATATACAGTATGAGAATAGACAATTTTAAAAAATATTCCAGTACTTTCTTAAAATGATTTTCCTTCATTAAAATACACATAAAAACTGGTGTAGAACTGGCTTAGTTGCTAGCAACCAATCAGATTTCACCTTTCATTTTCCAAAGGAGCTGTGAAAAATTAAAGGTGGAATCTGATTGGTTGTTATGAGCAACTAAGCCAGTTCTACTTTACACCAGTTTGATAAATCTCCCCCATAGTCCACAAACATCTTGAACAAGAACTCATGCGTTTCGAAATGTGTCAGTGTTTGTGGGATATGTCTCCTAGTTTTATGGAAATGTAATAAAGGAATGCAATTAGGAATAAAGGAGTAATTTTGCAAATGGACAGTCCTGTTTATATTTGAGAATAAATGTTTATTTTATGTCGTTTACATTTTTTTCTTATAAAGACAACCCCTATCCATATCAAGGCATATGGATACCAAAAAAAGGGGTTTCACTCTTCAACATCCCCCGTATAAAACAGATCTAGGAGCTAAACACCCTTCTGTGACTAAGCTAAAGCTGAAACCAATCTACTTCCTGCTCTACCAGCTCCCTGCACATAATACTGCCAAGAAGACTCGTCTTCATTTAAAGTAATTCTCTCTGCTTTCTGGACCAGTTTCAGGAGGAAGCAGCTAAAATGAAGCCAAAATCTCTCAGTATTACGCTATTGTCTCCAGACAGAATGCAGAGGAAAGGAAGAGCAGTAAGTCCATGTGGTGCAGCTTCAATTATTAGCTGTAAAGCGATGAATGATGTCAGAGAGGGGGTGTCCTCTGGATATAGTGGCTACAGACTAGAGATAAGAGAACATCTTGAAATTTGCTTAGTGTCCGACTTGCCAAATCGTTCCAAAAATTAGATTTGGGTCTGAATCGATTCTACAGTACCTGAATCAAAACTTCTCAATCAACCTGAAAATGGGTGTTCTGCCCAGCAGGGTTAGAGAATCATTACAGATCATGTCTGCCTCAGTCTTGGTATTTCTAAAGTGTTTAGTGTGGTTATAGCACCATCTAGCGATGCCCACCACACCACAGAGGGAGGAGTTAGAATGGAAGCCACCTACTGGTGAACCAGGTATATCACATTTAAACATAACAGTTTCAAACATAAGAATGCACATTGTGAAGGACCTGCAATAAATACACAGATAACATGATATTAGCCAATTAGAGATAGTAGCAGGGTGCAGAAGTGGTAATGCCACTCTAGGGCGTTACACAGGACACTGTTCAGAGCTGTTCTATGCATGTCTCCTTCATCCACATCGAGCTACATGGGCATAAGTTTCCTACTCACCAGACCAAGGTTTCCTTCATTATGTCCCTGTTGTTTGGTAAAGCCCTTGCTCAGAAAATCCTTTTCTTCCTTAAAGGGAACCTGTCACCTCAGCTGACTGACAGGTGGCTGTTCTGAGAAGCCAGCCGGCTGTCGGGCATAATCGCTGTCAATCAAAGCGAAGGGGCCTGGAAGGGGGTGTGGTCACCGCGACTTGAAGCAAGAAGGCCGCTGCCCCCTTGACTTCAAGCCTGGGCAGAGAATTGCGCCAGCCGTGGATTAAACATCGATTTTCTTACTACTGCCGCACCGGAATTTAGTAATATATACTTGATCAGAATCCGACTGCTGTAGTCTTGAAGGTCCGGCAGGCGGTTTAGGACCGCTGTTTGAGGTGACAGGTTCCCTTTAAGGGATTTTATGAAGATATGGTGTGAAACCAAAGACGGTATCTGCAAGACAGTGACTCGTATTAAAGGAAATGCAGACAAAAGATGAAAAAGACCTCCTTAATTCTCATCTGGAGACAAAGTATGGCTCTCTTCTAGAAATATTTATTTAAAGGTCCCTAGTTTCAAATTCGCCCCTAGGTTTCTGGGGCCTTTGATGTGTTGAGGAGGTTCAATGAGGTAATTTATATGCTAGGTTTACCTCCTTCCTTGCAAATTTCTAACTCCTTCCATATGTCCTTTCTTAAACCCGTAGTTTTAAATTGATTTTCTGCTGTTGCAGCTAAACCCCGCCATTAGTTGAAGATTCTGACAATGTACTGTATTTGAGGTCAAAATCATCCTGGATACTAAGAAGCATTGAAAAAAAACTACTATCTTGTGGATTAGAAAGGTTTTGGTCCTGAGGAGAAGTCTTGGGAACCAGAGGAGAACATCCATGCCCCAAGCTTGAGAAAGATGGTTTTGTTCCATTTTGGACACAAGAAGAGGGGGCGGAAGGAGGGGGGATTACAGTAATGACGGTAGCTGGCCGCTGATACTCCCCTACTCACCTCAGCGGTCTCAGGGTCTCTGTTCGGGCCTGTAGTGTTCTTCCCAGTCGCCTCCTCCGTTGTCGGCTTCCAGACGCATTGTGCTGATCGTAGTGGCTATAGTCATTCGCCGGCATTTCCCTGTTTACTGCCGCAGTCCAAGCAATCACCATCCTTCCCAGCTGCCTCTGCTGCAGTTTCTTTCCAGCCAGATGCGCAGCATGTCTCTCAACCTGCTTCCTGTAGTGTGAATGGGTGCAGAACTCGATTGTCACATTTGCTCTATGGATCCTCCCCATGCACCTTCCAGCAGCTGTGGGATGCACTGCAGTTGCCATTGCTCCAGATACTTCTGGCAACCTACCAGGTCCTTGTTAGGCCCATCTAGCTGCTGTCCATACTGCACAAGGTGGTTACTCTGGATATTAGCTGGTGGATATAATAATGTGACTTTACCAAGTACAAACACATTGCACACTGGTATTGACAATTTACAATGGTATATTAACACAATACCATACATTAAATGAAACTGGTGTATTAATGCAGTTATTGCAGTACAATACATTCATTAGAACTGCACAGTATCTTGACGTGATACAATGCAATGAATTAAATTAGTATATTAACAAAGTTATTGCTGTACTATGCATTAGCTATAACAACATGGTATACAATGCGTTAACTAAGACTAGTATATTAATGCAGTTACTACAGCATAATGTGTTAACTAAAACTGCATGGTATATTGTCACAAAATAATACATTAAAGGGAATCTGTCACCTGCCTATTACCATTTTTTTTTCTTTAGCCATGTGTAATAAAGTACCTTATATCCGGATCTGTTCTTCTGTTTGCCTAGTCTCTTGTCATTTTTCTTAAAAAATGATTTTTACATTATGCAAATTAGGATCCAAGGAGCCCAGAGGGGCATCTTTTCTCTGCCAAGGAGCCCAGGAATGCCCCCAGTGCCCAGCCCGCCTAAATTAGAATCCACAAGAACGCCTCCAGCAGACGAAATCGCCTCTCTGGGCTCCTTGGATCCTAATTTGCGTAATGGAAAAATCGTTTTTTAAGGAAAATGACAAGAGACAAAGCAAAAAGAAGAACAGATCCAGATATAAGGTACTTTATTATACATGGCTAAAGGAAAAAAAAAAAGGTGATAGGCAGATGACAGATTCTCTTTAACTAAAACTAAAAATAATGTATTGATGCAGTTATTGCAGTACACATTAAAGGGGTTCTCTGGTCCCAACTTGAAATTTCTCCATGCAAATTACCTGTGGAGGGAAGGTTATTTTACCTATACTCAGCAACACAACTGTTTCCAAGATTCTCTTCACGTTCACTTGACCACTCCTGCAGCATTTTCTGCCCTTCCGATCCCTCGCAGTCTTCTTCTCTTCCTTTCTAATTCAGATGAAGTGCCATCCCTGACATCACCGCCTCCTACCAGCCTTCCTTGGTCCCAATGCCTGCACACTAATGCGCATGCGCCGGTGTTCTGTTAATTTTTCCTACCCGTGAAATTTCCCTACCCTCGTCATTTCTGGTTCTGGCGCAGGAGAGCGCCGCTAACTGTGAACGCGCATAGGGTAGGGAAAATTTATGGCCAATTGCGCATGCGCTACGGGTAGTGAAAAGTTACAGCCCAGTGTGCAGGCGCGAACGCTTGCTGCATATAGTCTAGTGCCTAGGGTAAGGAAAATTTAGTGCACATGCACCAAGATTAGTGAGAACTTACAGCCCAGTGCACGTTTGCGCCTGCGCACTGGGCTGTAACTTTTCAATACCCGTGGAGCATGCGCAATTAGCCGTAAATTTTCCCTACCTTATGCGCGTTCACAGTTTGCGGCGCTCTCCTGCGCCGAAACCTACTTAGCCACTCAGTAAGCGAGTGGTGTGACACACCTCCTCCCTCACCCGCATACCGGAACCGGAAATGACAAGGGTAGGGAAATTTTACGGGTAGGGAAATTTTACGAACACCGGGACCGCCAGCCGTCTTCTGAGTGTACAGGCTTCTATGTGAAGCCTGTACTGACTCACGCACAGCTTAATGTAAGCATTGTGTATGAGTCACAGCATAGCAATCAGCCACAGAGGCTGATCGCTATGCTGTGGATGGCACTGTGGATAGAATATGGGGGGCACTGGAAGGCACATAAAGGGCACTTGGGGGGCACTGGTTGGCACATGGAGGGCACTGAATGAGCACTTGGGGGGCACTGGATAGTACATGGGCGCACTGAATGGCACATGGGGCACTGAATGGCACATGGGGGCAAGGAATGGCACTTGTGGGGCACTGGATGGCACATGGGGGCACTGAATGGCAAATGAAGGTTAATGAATGGCGCTTGGGGTGCACTGGATTGCACTTGGGAGCTACTGAATGGGACTTGGATTGCAATAAATGGCACTTGATGGTAACATAGGGGGCACTGAATGTCACATGGGGCACTGAATGGTACTTAGGGGCCACTTAATATCACATGGGGGCACTGAATAGCCCATGGAGATCACTAAATGTCACTTTGGGGCACTGAATGGCACTGAATTGCACATGGGGGCAGAGGATGGCGCTTGGGTGTAATAAATGGCACTTGGGGAGCACTGGATGGCACATGGGGGTACTGTGGATGGCACTGGGGACAGTGTGGATGGAATTTGGGGGCACTGTGGATGTCACTGTTACTGGGATCACTGTGGATGTCACTGTTATGGGGGCACTGTAGAAGTCACTGTTATGGGGTCACTGTGGATGTCACTGTTATGAGGGCACTTTGGATCTCACGGTTATGGGGGACATTGTGAATATCACTGTTATGGGGGCACTGAGGATGTCACTGTTATGGGAAGCACTGTGGATGTCACTGTTATGAGGGCTCTGTGGATGTCACTGTTATAGGGGCACTGTGGATGTCACTGTTATGGCAGACATACATGATAGGATTAGATACACACCACCCTAGGCATTTTTGTACATGATAGGATTAGATACACATGTGATTTGATGTGCTTGCGGTTTATTCCACTCCTAGATGGTGAGGGAGCCTGTGGACTGTCAGGGATGTGATTTAGATACTGAGTGAGAAATAGACTAGGATTCATGTCTGGGTGTAGTAAGATGGCCAGACTGAACAGTGTGGCGGCGGGGCCAGCCTGAGACTCATCACTCTGCAGTGCAGCCAGGCTTTATCAATAAAGTTATCTATTCAACGAGACAGAAAACTAGGAAAGTAAACAGATCTGCCAGGATAGTCTGATGTCAAGACAAGGGGAAAGAAAGCACAGGCATGAAAAATAGTTATTAGGGGCATATGTATGCAGGGTGAGGGGTGAGGAGTGTTAGGAACACATAAAAATAATTTTCATTTTGGGACCGGACAACCTCTTTAATTAAAACTGCACAATATATTAATGCAATACAGTCTTCTGGTATATTAATGCAGTTATTACATTACAATGCTTTCACTAAAACTGCATGGTATATTGACGCAATACAGTGCATTGAATGATACTGCTATATTGATGTACTGAAATCCACCGAAATGGTAGCTAAATTGAAACTCTTTTGGTAAATAACAGAAGTGCCATCAAAGTGTCATGCTATGAACACACTTGCTGCTTAATTATACACTATAGAAAAATTGCAGCTGTTTTTTCCAGTAATTAAGAGGTGCATGCGATTATAAGTCCCCTTCTTGGAACCCACTGGTAGTGACACACTGAAGTGCTTAAAGGGGTTGTCCGGGTTTAGAGCTGATCCCGGACATACCCATAATTTTACAGAGGCAGCACCACTGATATTAGCATCGGAGCATCTCATGGTCCGATGCGCTTCTTTGCCGTGCGCTAGATCGCGCAGGGCAAGGGCTCTTTTGTTTACAATAACACACTGCCAGGCGGAAGCTTCCACCTGGCAGTGTGTTTGGTGATGGCACCGGCTCTGATGGGCGTGCTTTAGTGCTGCCTTAGCCGTTTTACAGGCTAGGGCAGCCGTAAAGCCCGTCCATCAGTGCCGATGATGTCACTGGGCTTCCTGCCAGCCCCATGGAGAGCCCGGTTTGTCACTGGAACTCCAGAAAATGCCTTTGCCCTGCGCTAAATCGCAGGGCAAAGGCAAAAGAGCCCTTGCACTGCGCAATCTAGCATGAACTACTCCAGTGCACAAGTCAGGGGGGGCTGCCTGGGTGAAAATGGAGGTTTGTCCGGGATCAGCTCTGAACCGGACAACCCCTTTAATTGTAGCCTATAAAACATATGAACTGTAGAAAATTGAGTTTAAAAAAAGGTTGGCTGTTCATATAGAAAAAAATAAGGTCAGTGCAAGATTTTGGTGATTGCAGAATTTGCCAGTTCATACATGAACTTTCCAGTTGCTGCACAGCATCTGATTTCAATATGAAACACACACCCAAAACCCTAAGTGACCACCCTATTCTTTCCCTGATAAAACCCTGACTTTTCTAGCTATTGATTCAATATATCTAACTACTGTCTTCCTATGCTAGTATACCAATTAAATAATCAAGTACAACTTTTAAAAAAGAATTCTCTTTTATTTATGTAATATAAAAAATTACACTTCATCATAATAATAGCAGGAAATTAAAATGTGAAACTCCATCATTAACATTCCATATAGCACTCTGATTTACACCATTTAATTATACCAATTATTGCACCTATTCCCTTGGACCTAACTAATACTATAAAGTACGGCAGGTGAAAGGAAAGGACCTAACTAATACTATGATATACGGCAGGTGACAGGAAAGGACCTAAAATATTGTGACACAAAAGGCCTAAGTATAAATGACTATCTGATGAATAAGTCGCCCCCTCCCCTAAAAATAACCTCAGTAGTAACCTATAATGCTCTCTGGGCAATCCTGAATTATATAAATCATATAGTAACATACCATGAAAAAAATGAACATGGCGTGCCCCCTCAACGTGCGCTTCGCATAATGCTTCTTCAGGAGGGGAGGCCTGGGGGAATGCTGGGATATGTTGTATATGGTTAGTAAGCCAGTCGAGGGATATAAGCCCTAACATGTGACAGAAAAATACTACGGTCTTTGTCTTGGCGTGTGACCAATCGCCAACCACTACATCATAACCACTTCCACTCTTCACCTGAGGCTGATGCCGGTGAGGGCAACCACCCACAACTCAGTGTGGAGGTTGATATCGACAACATCCCTTCTCCTTGGCAACGAGCGAAAGTGCTGCAGCGGAGCCAATTGCCACGCGCACATGACCGAGGTTATCAACTAAATGGACCTATATTTAAACCATTTGTACTCGATTATTTAATTGGTATAATAATTTAGTTTGTGTAGTTTAGTAAGGTAATGGTGTTACTGTATAGTAAATACAATAGAGTATTGAGGTCTTTATTCTGCCACAGATGTACGTTAGAGAAAACCCCCTGATCGGTTGTGAGTGATAGTCCCTGTACAAGCAATGGTAGATAGCTGAACTCACTAATATCTCCAGAATATGGGCACCAGTTGCATGTGATAATCCAGTGAGGAGAATACAATGGTGAAGGTTTGATCATTAATTCATTTGCCTTGGAGAAAACAAATGCAGGAATCAAGGGTATGCTAGGGAATATAGAAGATATTAGAGGTCAAAAGGAATGCTCTCACCAGCCAGAAGTCTGTAGCAAAGAGGAAGGACGAAGGACCTTGGAGAGGATATGATGTCACAAAAGAGGGGAGGAGAGCATTGCAATGGAAATTTACATACACACATAGAAAATGTACTATAAGAACAACCACAGGGTGGCAGCATTACACAACATATGAGGATAACATAATACAACTAAGAAAATTACAATATAATGAAAGCTGGAACAGCACACTCCCCATCTGAAATCCTTGGATTTCACTATATATGCAGCACAAAATGTCCAAGAAATGTTGGAACCTGAAAAACAAAACAAACAAAGAAAAACACTGGAAACGGGGAAACAGGAACAGTATAGAAGTCTTGAATGTTCTGGTTCCAAGAAAAAAGTTCCTCAAATAACGGAGTCATTCCTCAACGGGTAAAAGGAGAACAATCTCAGATGCAGGCCTGATGAAGGTTTTGGGATGACCTTGATTTGCGATGGTCACTCCCACCTTGCGAACCTTGCGAACCTTGCCATCTTCACTGGTGAAGACTTTTGAGATGAGTCCCATGGGCCA
>JAKVIS010005102.1:0-5000 GCA_033119425.1 Bufotes viridis
CCCCTTCGCCCCCTCCCCCTCCCCCTTCGCCTCCCTCCCCTCCCCCTCGCCCCCCTCCTCGCCCCCTCCCCTTCCCACTTCTCCCCACACCTAAATGGACCCAGGGGGTGTTAGCAGTGGAGGGGCTTAAAGGTGGGGGTGTGGGGAGGGGCCCCATTTAAGGCTCCGCAGAGGGGGCTTAAAGGTGGGGGTGTGGGGAGGGCCCCATTTTAAGGCTCCGCAGAGGGGGCTTAAAGGTGGGGGTGTGGGGAGGCCCAATTTAAGGATCCGCAGAGGGGCTTAAAGGTGGGGGTGTGGGGGAGGGCCCCATTTGAGGCTCCGCAGGGGGCTTAAGGGTGGGGGGTGTGGGGAGGGCCCCATTTTAAGGCTCCGCAGAGGGGGCTTAAGGGTGGGGGTGTGGGGAGGGCCCCATTTTGAGGCTCCGCAGAGGGGCTTAAGGGTGGGGGTGTGGGGAGGGCCCCATTTTAAGGCTCCGCAGAGGGGCTTAAGGGTGGGGGTGTGGTGGAGGGGCCCCATGAGATGCCTTCCCTGGTAAGATACAGCCCTGAGTGCCCCCATTAACGTCCGGTCCCGCGGCCGCCTTGGGTACCGGCGGGGCCAAACTTGCATGAGCTTGTAGAGGAGAACCAGGGCTTTCCGGGGACACCTGGGGCGACCCTGTGGCCCCTACGGCCGGGGAGCGGCGGCCGGTCAAAGTCGGACAACTTTGACCGGTTCATGTCAGCCAGCTCCTGCCGTCCAGGGTGCGCCTTCCCCCGGTAAGGATCATGGAAGAAGCGCCCCCATGGAAGTCCGGCCACGCGGCCCCCTGGGGCTAGCGTGCCCAAACTTCCAGGGGTGGCAGAGCAGGCTCCGGGCTACCAGGGGCACCTTGGCCGAGGCTCTGGTCCCCTCAGCCGGGAGCGGCGGCCGGTCAAAGTCGGCGCTGGCCCATGGCTACTGTGGGCGCTTCATCCCCAAGCGACCCCTTTAGGACCCTGTCCCGCGGCCTCCTTGGAACCTAGCGGGGCCAAACTACCAGGGCTGCTAGTGGAGGGTCCGGTCTGCCAGGGCACCCCTATGCCGATGCTCTGGTCCCCTCGGCCGGGGAACGGCGGCCGGTCAAAGTCGGCGCGGCGCCATGTTTACTGTGGGCGCTTCATCCCCAAGCGACCCCTTTTAGGACCCTGTCCCGCGGCCGCCCTAAGACCTAGCGGGGCGAAACTACCAGGGCTGCTAGTGGAGGGTCCGGTCTGCCAGGGCACCCTATGCCGATGCTCTGGTCCCTCGGCCGGGGAACGGCGGCCGGTCAAAGTCGGCGCGGCGCCATGTTTACTGTGGGCGCTTCATCCCCAAGCGACCCCTTTTAGGACCCTGTCCCGCGGCCGCCCTAAGACCTAGCGGGGCTAAACTACCAGGGCTGCTAGTGGAGGGTCCGGTCTGCCAGGGCACCCCTATGCCGATGCTCTGGTCCTCTCAGCCGGGGAGCGGCGGCCGGTTAAAGTCGGCGCTGCGCCATGGTTAATGTGGGCGCTATGGTTTTCCTTCTGACCCACCCGACACTCTTTGAAGAGATGTCCCGCGGCTGTCCTGGGGGCTAGCGGCCCCAAACTTCCAGGGGTGGCAGAGGAGGGTTCGGGCTAGCAGGTGATCCCTCGGCCGACCCTGTGGCTCTTACGGCCGGGGAGCGGTGACCGGTCAAAATCGGCCAATTGTGGTGCTCCTTCAGCTAAGAAGGGACCCTGCTTTGAGCTGCGGCTCCGCAGCTGTCCTGGGTGCCAGGGGCCCCAAACCTAAGAGGATGGTAGAGGAGGTCCAGGGCTACCAGGAGAGTCCTCAAGCGAGTCTGTAGCATCTTCCCTCGAGGAGCAGGATTGAAATTGCCAGGGTGCGCATTATCTGTGGCAGGAGATGCTGTTCCAAAGGTACCCTGACCATGGACTTGAGTTGGCTTCAGGAACTGCCCGGAGCGCCGGCGGCCCTGCGCCCCGCGCCCCCTCCCCTCCCCCTTCGCCCCCTCCCCCTCCCCCTTCGCCCCCTCCCCCTCCCCTCGCCCCCCTCCTCGCCCCCTCCCCTTCCCACTTCTCCCCCACACCTAAATGGACCCAGGGGGTGTTAGCAGTGGAGGGGGCTTAAAGGTGGGGGTGTGGGGAGGGCCCCATTTTAAGGCTCCGCAGAGGGGGCTTAAAGGTGGGGGTGTGGGGAGGGCCCCATTTTAAGGCTCCGCAGAGGGGGCTTAAAGGTGGGGGTGTGGGGAGGGCCCAATTTTAAGGATCCGCAGAGGGGGCTTAAAGGTGGGGGTGTGGGGAGGGCCCCATTTTGAGGCTCCGCAGAGGGGCTTAAGGGTGGGGGTGTGGGGGAGGGCCCCATTTTAAGGCTCCGCAGAGGGGGCTTAAAGGTGGGGGTGTGGGGAGGGCCCCATTTTGAGGCTCCGCAGAGGGGGCTTAAGGGTGGGGGTGTGGGGAGGGCCCCATTTTAAGGCTCCGCAGAGGGGGCTTAAGGGTGGGGGTGTGGTGGAGGGCCCCCATGAGATGCCTTCCCTGGTAAGATACAGCCCTGAGTGCCCCCATTAACGTCCGGTCCCGCGGCCGCCTTGGGTACCGGCGGGGCCAAACTTGCATGAGCTTGTAGAGGAGAACCAGGGCTTTCCGGGGACACCTGGGGCGACCCTGTGGCCCCTACGGCCGGGGAGCGGCGGCCGGTCAAAGTCGGACAACTTTGACCGGTTCATGTCAGCCAGCTCCTGCCGTCCAGGGTGCGCCTTCCCCGGTAAGGATCATGGAAGAAGCGCCCCCATGGAAGTCCGGCCACGCGGCTCCCTGGGGGCTAGCGTGCCCAAACTTCCAGGGGTGGCAGAGCAGGCTCCGGGCTACCAGGGGCACCTTGGCCGAGGCTCTGGTCCCCTCAGCCGGGGAGCGGCGGCCGGTCAAAGTCGGCGCTGGCCCTATGGCTACTGTGGGCGCTTCATCCCCAAGCGACCCCTTTAGGACCCTGTCCCGCGGCCTCCTTGGAACCTAGCGGGGCCAAACTACCAGGGCTGCTAGTGGAGGGTCCGGTCTGCCAGGGCACCCCTATGCCGATGCTCTGGTCCCCTCGGCCGGGGAACGGCGGCCGGTCAAAGTCGGCGCGGCGCCTATGGTTACATGTGGGCGCTTCATCCCCAAGCGACCCCATTTTAGGACCCTGTCCCGCGGCCGCCTTAAGAACCTAGCGGGGCGAAACTACCAGGGCTGCTAGTGGAGGGTCCGGTCTGCCAGGGCACCCCTATGCCGATGCTCTGGTCCCCTCGGCCGGGGAACGGCGGCCGGTCAAAGTCGGCGCGGCGCCATGTTTACTGTGGGCGCTTCATCCCCAAGCGACCCCCTTTAGGACCCTGTCCCGCGGCCGCCCTAAGACCTAGCGGGGCGAAACTACCAGGGCTGCTAGTGGAGGGTCCGGTCTGCCAGGGCACCCCTATGCCGATGCTCTGGTCCCCTCGGCCGGGGAACGGCGGCCGGTCAAAGTCGGCGCGGCGCCATGTTTACTGTGGGCGCTTCATCCCCAAGCGACCCCTTTTAGGACCCTGTCCCGCGGCCGCCCTAAGACCTAGCGGGGCGAAACTACCAGGGCTGCTAGTGGAGGGTCCGGTCTGCCAGGGCACCCCTATGCCGATGCTCTGGTCCTCTCAGCCGGGAGCGGCGGCCGGTTAAAGTCGGCGCGGCGCCATGGTTAATGTGGGCGCTATGGTTTTCCTTCTGCCCCACCCGACACTCTTTGGAGGAGATGTCCCGCGGCCGCCCTGGGGGCTAGCGGCCCCAAACTTCAAGGGCTTCTAGAGGAGGGTCCCGGCTGCGAGGGGACACCTGGGCCGACCATGTGGCCCCTACGGGCGGGGAGCGGCGGCCGGTCAAAGTCGGTGAACTTTGGCAACCTTAAGCCAAAAGCGCCCCCTTTGATTAGCTGCTCCGCAGCCTACCTTATTGCGAGGTACCCCAAACTTCCATGGGTGATAGAGGGCTATTAGGACATTAAGGAGAGCCCTGAACCAAGTCTGTGGCACCTTCCACCATGGAATAGCAGGGGCTCTAAAGTGGAAGGATTAAGGCCTTTCCAAAAAGTGACCCCCATTTGAAGGCCCCTCTGGCAGGCACCTTTAAGGCTAGGGACCCCAAACTTCCAGGGGTGATAGAGGGCTAGTAGGACATTAAGGAGATCCCTGTACCAAGGCTGTGGCTCCTTCCACCCAGAGATGGCAGGGGCTCTAACAGTAGAAGGACTCAGGCCTTGCCAAAAGTTACCACAATTTGAAGGACCCTCAGGCAGGAACCTTTGAGGCTAGGGACCCAAAACTTCCAGTGGTAATAGAGGACTATTAGTACATTAAGGAGAGCCCTGTAACAAGTGTGTGGCACCTTCCACCCAGAGATGGCAGGGGCTCTAAAAGTGGAAGGACTCAGGCCTTTCCAAAAAGTGACCCCCATTTGAAGGCCCCTCTGGGGGCACCTTTGAGGCTAGGGACTCCAAACTTCCAGGGCTTGTAAAGGGGCATTAGTATGTTAAGGAGAGCCCTGTACCAAGTCTGTGGCACCTTCCACCCAGGAATGGAAGGTGGGGTAAATCCCGGTAATTCTGGGTGTAGATCTGGAAGTGACTGGCGTATAAGATATACTCTATTCACCTCCAGAGCTGTACTCACAATTTTGACATTACATCATATCTTATACTCTAGTCACTTCCAGAGCTGCTCAATTGTGACTGCAGCTCTGGAGGTGATATTGCAAACCCCATCTCCTCTACCAATGGCCATTTCCACCCACAGAGGTGTCGTCTAGCGCATGCTCGCCGTCCATCCATATGCCACCTGGTGGCCTTCCAGGGTATATTCCCATCATCTACAATGGCAGACTTCTCCCGTAGGGGTGTAACCTAGCCCACTGCCGGCTAATGTCCCCTACAGTTCCTCAGGAGGCCCCGAGCACCACGGCATCGCCTCAGAAGGCCCCAAAATTAAAGCCCGGGGACTCCAGGGTCCCCAATTGGTG
>JAKVIS010005102.1:10000-12537 GCA_033119425.1 Bufotes viridis
CCCTATGCAAACAACTTATTTACAACCTGATCTATTATCTCTCAGAACAAGGTTCGAACCCCACAACCCATGTAGCTTCTATTACTCCCTGAAGTGCCTCTACCGAATGTGCCACCACACACTTCCAGGGTAGTAGCCTGACTCTGGAAGGTATAAAGCTCTGAGCTGGCTGGGGTGATGACCAAGTGACACCCCTTCCTGACTGAGGATAGGCGAATTGGCCAGCCCCAGGGTTAGGGGTCTCACACACGGCCATGTGGGCTCAGGGGTCACAACATACGGCCATGTAGGCTTAGGGGCAGGGGCGTAGCTAATGGCTCATGGGCCCTGGTGCAAGAGTTCAGCTTGGGCCCCTACCCTCAGTACTTTGGGTGTCTTCCTATGCGGCACAAGGGTCTTTGGGCCCCTTAGGCTCCTGGGCCCGGTAGCGATTGCTACCTCTGCACCCCCTATAGCTACGCCCATGCTTAGGGGTCACAACACACGGCCACGTGGGCTTAGGGGTCTCAACATACGGCCACGTAGGCTTAGGGGTCTCAACACATGGCCACATAGGTTTGGGTACTGGCGGGGTCCAGGTGAATGGTAGCACCAGGGAGGACGGCTGGACGCCCTGGCTGATGTCAAGCCAAAAGGTCATTGCTTGGGAGCTGCCAGCCCAGGTGATAACAGCGCCAAGGCTGGCGGCTTGGGAGATGATGAAGCCGAGATGAAGGCAGCCCCAGAGCTGACAGCCCAGGTGATAACAGCGCCAAGGCTGACGACTTGGGAGATGATGAAGCCGAGATGAAGGCAGCCCCAGAGCTGACAGCCCAGGTGATAACAGCGCCAAGGCTGGCGGCTTGGGAGATGATGAAGCCGAGATGAAGGCAGCCCCAGAGCTGACAGCCCAGGTGATAACAGCGCCAAGGCTGACGGCTTGGGAGATGATGAAGCCGAGATGAAGGCAGCCCCAGAGCTGACAGCCCAGGTGATAACAGCGCCAAGGCTGACGACTTGGGAGATGATGAAGCCGAGATGAAGGCAGCCCCAGAGCTGACAGCCCAGGTGATAACAGCGCCAAGGCTGACGGCTTGGGAGATGATGAAGCCGAGATGAAGGCAGCCCCAGAGCTGACAGCCCAGGTGATAACAGCGCCAAGGCTGACGGCTTGGGAGATGATGAAGCCGAGATGAAGGCAGCCCCAGAGCTGCCAGCCCAGGTGATAACAGCGCCAAGGCTGACGGCTTGGGAGATGATGAAGCCGAGATGAAGGCAGCCCCAGAGCTGGTGGCTAGGAGCTGGCAGGCCAGGTGATGCCAGTTCCCAAGCTGCCAGCTTGGGTTATATCAGCCTGGCAGCCCAAGACCCGACAGTAAAAATATATGGAGAGGCACAGCTCAAACATGGCCTAAAGGTAATGTATAAGCTAGACTAGTACCATTTCTGTGAGCACTGAATGACCACAATAAGGACTTGAACCCATGAATGAACCCTGTTAGCTAAGCCCAATAACCACAGGAGAGTGAGCCTCTACCCACTTATCTATTGGAGACATTCAGGTAGCTTGAGGTTTAAATATGAGATTGAGTGCTGCAAAAGAAGCCCTGACTCCATGTTTGTGGCACCTTCCATTCAGGAATGGCAGGGGGCCAAATTGGGAGAATATGGATAAGTTGACATAATTGAGTTTGTAATTGGGGACCCTGGAGTCCCCGGGCTTTAATTTTGGGGCCTTCTGAGGCGATGCCGTGGTGCTCGGGGCCTCCTGAGGAACTGTAGGGGACATTAGCCGGCAGTGGGCTAGTGTACACCCCTACGGGAGAAGTCTGCCATTGGAGATGATGGGAATATACCCTGGAAGGCCACCAGGTGGCATATGGATGGACGGCGAGCATGCGCTAGACGACACCTCTGTGGGTGGAAATGGCCATTGGTAGAGGAGATGGGGTTTGCAATATGGAGGCTGGCCACCGGGTGGCAAGACCCCGAGGATGTGCTAGGAGACACCTGTCGGAGTGAACTCTGCCATTGGTGGAAGTGATGAAGCCAAAGAAATAATATCATTGAGGGTATTGAGGGTTTAAAGAAGGTATTTTTTTTTTTTCAAGGGGTGACATGCCCTGGGGAGGTGTGCATGCCTTGGTCAGGAGGGTGGAATGGGACCGACCCTGTGGCCCCTACATCCGGGAGCGGCAGCCGGTCAAAGTCGGTCATCTCTTGACTTCAGCCAAAATGCGACCCAAATTTGAGCTCGGGTCCCGCGGCCGCCTTGAGTGCTGGCGGGGCCAAACTTGCATGGGCTTGTAGAGGAGGGTCCGGGCTACGAGGGGACACCTGAGCCGACCCTGTGGCCCCTACGGCCGGGGATCGGCGGCCGGTCAAAGTCGGACAACTTTGACCGGTTCATGTCAGCCAGCTCCTGCCGTCCAGGGTGCGCCTGCCCCCGGTAAGGACCATGGAAGAAGCGCCCCCCATGGAAGTCCGGCCACTCGGCTCCCTGCGGGCTAACGTGCCCAAACTTCCAGGGGTGGCAGAGCAGGCTCCGGGCTACCAGG
>JAKVIS010005103.1:0-12634 GCA_033119425.1 Bufotes viridis
GTCAAAATGTTGGCTAAATAATAATATTATATAGTGCCGCCTTACCACCATACACTGCTGATATATATCCTATTCAGTATCTAAGCTAGCACGCCACTGATAAATACCACCATACAGTGTGAAACAATACCAACATCCAGTGGAAAACAGCAGCTTCATTCCTTATCTAATAACACTGTTATACAATGGCTCAATAAAATAGTGGCATATCGCTCGGCTATGCCTTCAGTGTCAGATAGGTGCGGATTACACCTCTGGGACCCGCACCAACCTCTAGATCAGGACCCCTGAAGTGAGCGAAGAACAGCTGATGACATATGTTGCCAGGACATGTGTAGCCATGACGTTATTGTCTGGAAAGGTATTGGCTTTGTTTCATCTGATAGGCACTAGTCAGGAATGGGCAAAGGAAGAACATCCTTTGCCCGGTGTCATTGAATATAAATAAGCTAGTTTGAAGGACTGTAACTTCCAACATGGACTAACATGCTGTATGAATGAGTTGGCATAACGATCGTTCACCAGATGACTGTTCAACCATCAACCTACTTTTTAATGTGCAGGACTCACCTTGAAGGGGTTGTCTTATCTCAGATAATGGGGGCATATCACTAGGATATACCCCCATTGTCTGATAGGTGCGGGTCCCAGGGCTGGGACCTGCCACCTATATCGAGAACGGAGCCCAGAAAGTGGTGGAGGGCACCCTCCATTCATTGTCTATGGGGTCGCCGAAAATAGCCGAGCACTGGCTTGGCTATTTCTATCTGACCTATAGAAGTGAATGGGAGCGGTGGCCGGTCTCATGCGCCGTGCGCTCCAATTCATTTCTATGGGGAGAGGAGTCCTCCAGCCACCACTTTGCGGGGCTCCGTTCCCAATATAGGTGCGGGTCCCAGTAGTGAGACAAACCCTTTAATGTCCATTGACGAGGTTGTACCAAGATTAAAGTGTCTCCGCCTATTCACAGGAAAGGGGAAAACTAGCTGATCAGTAGGAGTCCAACCACCGGGACCCCACGATCCCAAGATCAGGGGTTCAGTTCTGCCCTGTTCTGATGGAGCTGCAGGGTGAGCATGCTCAGTTCATTCTCTATAAGACTGCGGGAGTACAGAGCTCAGCTATTCCTGGCAGTCCTATAGAGAATGGAGCGGCAGGGAGCAGGACTTGACCTGTCACTCCATAAAGGTGGGGGAATGGGAATGTTCTCAGGATCGGTGGAGATCCCATCAGTCAGACCCTCAGTGATTAGTTGATCTCCTATCCCTTGGCACAACCTCGTTAAAGACAAATCACATGAGATGAGGAAGCATATAAAATACGCAGCATAACAATCAGGAAGACACAGCCTTACCTTCAGGATCAGAAGACTGAGCTGTTAGTTACTCACTGCTGGGAACGCATCCAGGAAGAAGAATCTGCTGGGCAATGACTGGGAGGGTCAGAATAAGGAAACTAAAAGCTCAAGTCAGCATTCGAGAAAGCAAGCCTTACCCAAAGCTACGACACAACTCCAGGAAGTCTAATAACAGTCATCAAATACTAAAATACAGCATATACAATCAGGGCAAAAACAGATGTAAAGACATGTGAGCAGATCTGATATCTATGTCATATCTCATTATAGGCCTGTTCACATCTCGTTTTTGCTGTACATCAGGTGGATATGTTTAGATATATTTAGTAAAAAAAATAAAAACGTACACAAATGTATGTAATTTGCCATTGTGCCATTTCACAAATCCAGTGCTGAGCCACGCCCCCTGCACTGATCACATGACGGTGACGTCACCCCCAGGTCCTTCGGCTGTTCAACAGTTCGGGTTGGTGGAAGCCGCCCCTTATGGATTCCATAGTCCGCGATAGTGGAATCCATAACGGGATGCGCGAGTTACCACAACCCGAACGCCGAATTTTTTTTTAAAGTTCGCTCATCTCTAGTCAGGAGTGCTAGGAGTTGGATCCCAACCGGTCCGATAATGATGGCATATCCTAGGCGTACAGATATCATAGGAAAGGTGTCTTACCAACTTTATTAGCAAGACTGGTGAGCTCCTGGTTTATTCAAAAAGCAGAGCAGTGCATTGTGGGGGTTCAGAGGATAATTACATGATAAGGCCACATATGACTGACATCGAGGAGGAGTTAAATAGTCTGCCCTATTTTGTTTAAGGAGTTGTCTCATCTGAGAAAATGGGGGCATATCGCTAGAAAATCCAAAGGGAGCTTCTAGAGCAGTGATGGCTAACCTCTGGCACTCCAGCTGTGGTGAAACTACGACTCCCAGCATGCTCCATTCATTTCTATGCAGTTCTGAGAACAACCAAGCGAGTATGCATCTTGGAAGTTGTAGTTTTACCACAGCTGGAGTGCCGGAGGTTAGCAATCAAAGGTCTAGAGCATCTAAGCTCTGTACAGAAAAAAGAACACCATATTTTTAATAAAGACCAATTTAAAAATATATATTTTTAGCTCAAAATGAGTACAATGCAATACTAATAAAAAAGTGTCCCCAAAGGTGTACATAGCCTTTAAGTATGCACTGTCCCTCACACATGCAAATTACTTGGAAATTCACTTGCAGCAGGAGGCCTAGAGACAGCATGGATCTACATAGGAATATCAGTGAATATATCGTAGGCTGTAAAGCCTTCCTGTTAAGACCTACATGTTAATCATTTTCATAATCGCGTTTGGTACATCAAGAGCGTCACAAACACCCCATACCTTACTGCATGCATCCCCACGTAACAAAGATCTCATCTCCTGTAGAGCCTACGTCTCATTTCTAGTGTCTATACGATCTGTATGGTGAAAAGTGAATCATAGAAGTATGCCTGTGCCTGCACCTCCTTTGCGCTGCACCTTAAGCCTCAGTTCACACTTGCGCGTTTTACAGCGCGTTCGAACGCGCTGTAAAACTCATAACCGATGCAAACCAATGCTTCCCTATGGGACTGGTTCACATTTTCGCGTTTTACAGCACATTCGAACGCGCTGAAAAACGCCTGACGCATAAACAAGTACTTGAGCTTTTTTGGGGGCGTTTGTCGCGCGTTTTGGTTCATAGACTTCAATGGGAACGCGCAACGCTTGTATTTTGCGCGTTTTTGACACTGAAAACGCGCATTCGAACGCGCGTTTATTAATTTGCAACATGCTGGAAAGGCCAAACTTCATATAGACAGAGATATTTGATCATTGGACAACACTGCAGTCAATCACACAAACGCGCGGAAAACGCGCATCTCAGAAACGCTCAGGTCTGAAGCCAGCGTAATGGGGAGGGTGCAACTGCCCTGGGGGGAAAAATGGTTAGATGGCTAAAGGAGCTTTTAAACTAGGATCTTGGTGTAATCTATAGACCATCACACAGGAGATAGAAATGCAACTGTATAACCAAACAGAGCGGGCTGTACAGGCTGGGTACAGTGGTCATAATGGGAGATTTTAACTTCCCAGACATTGACTGGGGTCATAATTCTGCCTCAACTGCAAAGGGGAGAAGATTCCTCAACTTGCTTCAGGACCACTTTCTGGGCCAGTTTGCAGAAGCTCCCACTAGGGGCAATGCTCTGTTGGATCTGGTAATTTCTAATGATGCAGAGCTTGTTGGAAATGTTACTGTTCGAGAAACACTCGGTAATAGTGACCACAATATAATGATATTCCCCTACACTATAAGAAGCAAACTCTGTCAGGCAGAGCAGAGACAATAAATTTCAAAAAGTCTAATTTCCCTGGGTTGAGGGCAGCATTTCAGGGCATAGACTGGGAGCAGCTACTGTCACAAAATAATGCTGAGGATAAATGGGAGAGCTTTAAATCCACATTGAGTAATTGCACTAAAAAATGTATTTCTTTGGGTAACAAGTATAAACGGCTAAAATTAAACCCCACATGGCTTAGGGTCCTTTCACACTTGCGTTCTGAGGATCCGGCAGGCACTTCCGTCCCGCCGGATCCGTCAGAACGCAAGTCGCCTGAAGCATTAGAAGACTGATCAGGATCCTGATCAGTCTTCGAAATGCTTTCAGGTTACTATGGCAGCCAGGACGCTATTAAAGTCCTGGTTGCCATAGTAGGAGCGGGGAGCGGTATACTTACAGTCCGTGCAGCTCCCGGGGCGCTCCTGAATGACGTCAGAGCGCCCCATGCCCATGGATCACGTGATCCATGCGTGTAGGGCGCCCTGACGCCACTCTGGAGCGCCCGGAGCCGCACGGATGGTAAGTATACTGCTCCCCGCTCCTCACTACATTTTACCATGGCAACCAGGACTTTAGCGTCCTGGCTGCCATGGTAACAATTGAGAAAAGCTAAACGTCGGATCCGGCGATGCGCCGAAACGACGTTTAGCTTAAGGTCGGATCCGGATTAATGCCTTTCAATGGGCATTAATTCGGATCCGGCCTTGCGGCAAGTGTTCGGATTTTTGGACGGAACAAAAAGCGCAGCATGCTGCGGTATTTGCTGCGTCCAAAAACGTCCCGGTCCTGAACTGAAGACATCCTGAACGGATTTCTCTCCATTCAGAATGCATGGGGATGATCCTGATCAGGATTTTTCCGGCATAGAGACCCGACGACGGATCTCTATGCCGGAAAACAAAAACGCCAGTGTGAAAGGACCCTTACTAGAGCTGTTTCGCGTACCAAAATTTTGATTCGTGCATCGATACCATAAAAAGTATTGCGATACTCGATACCATTCAATACCACGCTGAAAAATAAAAACGCCAAAAAATCTGCATGCATTCCACATTTTATGAAACCGCCGGCTCATAATACAACAGTCCTATCCTACTTTTTTGTGGGGACAAGGCGACTAAAAGAAAATGGCGAATCGTGCATTTTTTCTTTTTCTTTTTTTTTTCTTTTACGGCGTTCACCGCATAAAAGTGGATTTTTTAATAGTTTGGACTTTTGAGACGTAGGCGATATGTAATATTTTATTTATGTATTGTTTATATATTTTATATGTAAAATTGGGAAAGGGGGTGATTTATAATTAATATTTTGGTGTACTTTAACTTTTTTTTTTTTTTTACAGTTTATTTATTAACTATTTTCCCTCTTAGGGGCTAGAACCTGGGATATTCTCATCCTATTCACCCTAATACAGCTCTATCAGGTGAATAGGATTCACTCTCTCCCTGCTGCCCTGTGCCCTGTGCACACAGCAGCAGGGAGCAGACCAAGGCAGCCAGGACTTCAGAAGCGCCCTGGTTACCATGGTAATCGATCGAGCCCCAGCATTACACTGCTGGGGCCCGATCACCGCCACTGCCACCAATGAGGAGGAGGTGAGGGGACCCTGTGGCCACTGCCACCAATGATTTTATTACTGAGGAAGGGGGGACGGGAAGCACACTGCCCACCAATGTTTTAATACTAGGGAGGGGGAGGCACACTGCCCACCAATGTTTTAATACTAGGGGCGGAGCACTGGCCAGCCTAATAACGTTCATAGAGAATGCAGGCAGAAGGCCAGCTGGCACCTGCTCAGACCGAGCTGCTGCGATCAGAGGCTATTAACCCTCAGGTGCCGCACCTGAGGGGCTAATTGCCTCTGATTGCAGTGCTGGTCACAGGCAGGTGCCGCAGCCTGTGTCTTTCTGCCTGCATTTATATAAGAAACTACTCGGCATTGCTGGCCAGTGCTCCTGCCCTCCTCCCGCCCCGCCTCCGCCCCTCTCCCTCTATTGGTTGCAGTGGCAGCACAGGGGAGGGAGAGACTGCCTCCTTCTCCCCTGTGCTGCCGAGGAGAACATGGCCGCGCTGAGAGCGGCGCAGCCATGTTCTCCTATACTGGGCCGTGCAGCAAGCAGCCCAGTAGCCGATAAAACTACTTTTCCTGGCATCGAGTGCGATACCAGAGAAAAGTATGATTGGGTATCGAAAGTTCGATACCCGAAACAACCCTAACCCTTACAGCTACTGTAAAAAGGGCAATAAAAGATACAAATCTGAGGGGTCAGCTGTAACGTTTGAAGATTACAAAGGACTTAATAAAATCTGTACAAAACGAAAATACAAAACGAACAACAGGTAGCAAAAGAGAGCAAAACAAATCCCCAAAAATCCTTTAAATACATAAATACTAAAAAACCTAGGTCTGAGCAGGTAGGTCTCCTAAATAATGGTAAAAGGCGGGGGCGGGGGGTAGTCACTGAAGATAAGGAAAAGGCAGAGTTACTAAATGGGTTTTTTAGCTCTGTATATACAAAAGAAGAGAAAGGAGCTGGTATCTGTGGTGCTGGGGCTGTTAGTACATCCAGTAATATACTCAATTGGCTAACTTTAGATATGTTCCAAGACAAGTTAAATAGGGTAAATGTGAACAAGGCTCCGGGTCCAGATGGATTACACCCGAGTGTATAAAGAGCTCAGTTCAGTCATTGCTGTGCTCCTGTTTATAATTTTTAAAGATTCTCTAGGTACTGGTACAGTGCCAAGTGATTGGCGCAAGGCAAATGTGGTGCCCATATTTAAAAAAAGGATCAAGGTCCTTCACAAGTAATTATAGACCCGTTAGTTTAACTTCTGTTGTGGGAAAAATGTTTGAAGGACTCCTAAAGAACTATATACACAGGAATAATATTATAAGATATAACCAACATGGGTTTACCAAGGACAGAAGTTGTCAGACTAACCTGACTTGTTTTTATGAGAAGGTGAGTAGTAGCCTGGACAGAGGAGCGGCTGTGGATGTAGTGAGGTAAGTAGTAGCCTGGACAGAGGGGCGGCTGTGGATGTAGTGAGGTGAGTAGTAGCCTGGACAGAGGGGCGGCTGTGGATGTAGTGAGGTGAGTAGTAGCCTGGACAGAGGAGCTGGCTGTGGATGTAGTGAGGTGAAGTAGTAGCCTGGACAGAGGGCGGCTGTGGATGTAGTGAGGTGAGTAGTAGCCTGGACAGAGGAGCGGCTGTGGATGTAGTGAGGTGAGTAGTAGCCTGGACAGAGGAGCGGCTGTGGATGTAGTGAGGTAAGTAGTAGCCTGGACAGAGGGGCGGCTGTGGATGTAGTGAGGTGAGTAGTAGCCTGGACAGAGGAGCGGCTGTGGATGTAGTGAGGTAAGTAGTAGCCTGGACAGAGGGGCGGCTGTGGATGTAGTGAGGTGAGTAGTAGCCTGGACAGAGGAGCGGCTGTGGATGTAGTGAGGTAAGTAGTAGCCTGGACAGAGAGGCGGCTGTGGATGTAGTGAGGTGAGTAGTAGCCTGGACAGAGGAGCGGCTGTGGATGTAGTAGAGGTAAGTAGTAGCCTGGACAGAGGGGCGGCTGTGGATGTAGTGAGGTGAGAGTAGTAGCCTGGACAGAGGAGCGGCTGTGGATGTAGTGAGGTGAGTAGTAGCCTGGACAGAGGAGCGGCTGTGGATGTAGTGAGGTAAGTAGTAGCCTGGACAGAGGGCGGCTGTGGATGTAGTGAGGTGAGTAGTAGCCTGGACAGAGGAGCGGCTGTGGATGTAGTGAGGTAAGTAGTAGCCTGGACAGAGGGGCGGCTGTGGATGTAGTGAGGTGAGTAGTAGCCTGGACAGAGGAGCGGCTGTGGATGTAGTGAGGTAAGTAGTAGCCTGGACAGAGAGGCGGCTGTGGATGTAGTGAGGTTAGTAGTAGCCTGGACAGAGGAGCGGCTGTGGATGTAGTGAGGTAAGTAGTAGCCTGGACAGAGAGGCGGCTGTGGATGTAGTGAGGTTAGTAGTAGCCTGGACAGAGGAGCGGCTGTGGATGTAGTATTTCTGGATTTTGCAAAGGCTTATAATACTTTACCTATTAGACGTCTATGAGGGACAGTAAGGTCTATAGGCTTGGAAAGTATAGTTTGCAATTGTATTGAAAACTGGCTGAAGGACCGTGTCCAGAGTTGTGGTCAATGATTCCTATTCAGAATGGTCCGGGGTTATAAGTGGTGTACTCCAAGGTTCAGTGCTGGGTCCTCTATTATTTAATTTATTTATTAATGATATCGAGGACGGGATTAACCCCTTAAGGACCGGGGGTTTTGGGATTTTTGCGTTTTTGTTTTGCGCTCCCTGCCTTCCAAAAGCCATAACATTTTTATATTTCCGCTCACATAGCCATATGACGGCTTATTTTTTGCGGGACAAGTTGTACTTTTTAACGCTACCATTTATTTTTGCATGTGATGTAGTGGGAAACGGGAAAAAAATTCCAAATGGGGTGAAATTGCAAAAAAAAAGCAATTTCACCACAGTTTTACGGGTTTTTAAATTACAACGTTCGATTTGCGATAAAACTGACTGGTTAATTTTATTCTTCAGGTCAGTACGAATCCGGCAATACCTAATATGTATAGTTTTTCTTGCGTTTTGATAGTGGAAAAAAATTAAAAGTGGGAATTTTTTTATTTTATTTTTTTGTCGCCATGTTTTGACCCCCTATAACTTTTTTGTAATTATGCGTACGGAGCAGTGTAGGGGCTCATTTTTTGCGGGGCAATCTGAACTTTTAATTGATACCATTATGGGGTGCGTATGATGTTTTGATCACTTTTTATTCATTTTTTTAGGAAATGAAGCGTCCAAAAATGGCGAATTAGCCATTTGGACGCTTTCTTTCCGTTTTTATGTTTACCGTATGGTGAATATTTTTTAATATTATTATAGTATGGGCGTTTTCGCACATTGCGACACCCATTATGTGTAATTTTTTATTTTTTATTTATTTTATTTTCATTTTGGGGAAAGGGGGTGATTTGAATTTTTATATTTTTTTATTTAATTTTTATTTTTAAACTTTTTTTTTTTTTTACCACTTTCTTATAGTTCCCATAGGGAACTATAAGATGCAATCATCAGATTAGTTATTTCATATATTCCAATGCAATAGCATTGGAATATATGAGAAAATCGCATATTTCCTATGGAGCCTATTACAGTCATAGGCTCCATAGGAATATTGTGTAGTACCCTAGGTTTCATTCACAGAAACCTAGGGTACTACATGCATGCCCGGCCCCCTTGTGGCCATCAGGGAGCTGGAGCAAAACCGAAAGTGAAACTTTCGGTTTGTGCTGACAGATGCCGTGGTCAGGATTGACCACGGCATCTGAGGGTTAAATGTCCGCGATCTGCATCGCTGCCGGTCGCGGATATGAGCTGCGGTGTCAGCTTGATGAATCGCTGCTACCAGCAGCCTCGGGCGCCCGCTCCGCGGGAGCGGCGCCATCTTAGTAGTGGACGATAAGGGCGACATGTACGCTTCGTCCTTAAGAGGTTAATAGCACCATTTCTATTTTTGCAGATGACACTAAGCTACGTAGTACTGTATAGTCTATTGAAGATGTCCATATACTACAAGCTGACTTGAACACTCTGAGTGATTGGTCATCAACTTGGCAAACGAGGTTCAATGTGGACAAATGTAAAGTTATGCATCTTGGTAGTAATAATCTCTGTGCTTCATATGTCCTAGGGGATGTAACACTGGGAGAGTCACTTATAGAGAAGGATTTGAGTGCCCTTGTAGATGGTAGATTAAACAGCAGCATACAATGTCAATCAGCTGCTTCTAAGGCCACCAGGATATTGTCATGCATTAAACGAGGCATGGACTCGCGGGGCAGGGATGTAATATTACCACTTTACAAAGCGTTGGTGCACCTAATCTGGAATATGCAGTTCAGTCCATAGAAAGGATGCACTGCAGCTGGAAAAAGTACAGAGGAGAGCAACTAAACTGATAAGGGGCATGGAGGGCCTTGGTTATGAAGAAAGATTAAAAGAATTTACTTTATTTAATCTTGAGAAGAGACGTCTAAGGGGGGACACCTATACAAATGTATAAATGGGCCATACAAAAATACGGTGAAAAACTGTTCCATGTAAAATGCCCTCAAAAGACGCCGGGGCGCTGCCTCCGACTGGAGAGGAAAAAGTTCAGTCTCCGGAAGCGTCAAAGCTTCTTTACTGTAAGAGTTGTGAATCTGTGGAATAGACTTCCTCAGGACGTGGTCACAGCAGGAACAGTGGACAGTTTTAGAAATGGTTTAGATGAAGTCTTAAAAGTAAACGACATTAAGGCCTCATGCACACGACTGTATTTTTTTGCGGTCCGCAAAACGGGGTTCCGTTGTTCACTGTCCGTTTTTTGCTTCCATTGTGTTTCCGTGTGTCTTCCGTTTTTTTTAGCGGACATGACCCAAAAGATTTTACCAAAAGACAGGCTGACAATTTTTGTCAAGTGATCGCAAAAAAATGCGGACGCGGAACACGGATGACCATCCGCATTTTTTCACAGTCCCATTGACTTGAATGGGTCCGCAAACCGTTTTTCACGGACAAGAATAGGACAGGTTATATTTTTTTGATGGACTGGAATCACGGACCATGGACGCGGAGGACAAACGGTGCATTTGCCGAGTTTTCCACGGACTTATTGAAAACCAATGGGTCCGCAGAAAATCACAAAAAATGTCACAACGGACATGGAATCAAACAACGGTCGTGTGCATGAGGCCTAATGCTTATGAAAACGTGTAGAAATCTGAGTTCCAATTCCTTCTGGGATTCGCGTCCCCACCTATCCCTTGGTTGAACTTGATGGACCTATGTCTTTTTTCAACCGTATTAACTATGTTTACTGGCTTGAAGTCATGTTTTGTTCATATGTTACGCCAGTTGGATGGGGAGATGGGGTGAGCATGCACCAGGATGGAAGGGATCATGAGGACCATAGACATTTTAGGTGACACACGTTGGGAGACCCAGTCTGATTGGAAGGTGTACATCTTCCATGTCTCCGTCACAGCAAAAGACTTTTACCATGGAACACACTAAGCTTTAGGCTTTCTGGTATTTCCATACTGTATTTGAACATGTACGGTATGTATAGTATGCCTATTTCTTTTTTTTTATAACTAAGTACTGTATCTTTTCCACATTAAGGCTGCATTCACACGTCCGTGGAACACGGACCGTGAGATAACGGACTGGCACCCTGCTTAGTGCAGGAGCGCGTGGCGTCATTGGTTGCTATGACGCTGTGCACTTCCTGCTGCCGCCACAATACAGTGATACGCTTGTATAGATCATAGGAGTGTATTACTGTATTGCGGCGGCAGCAGGAAGCGCACGGGGTCATAGCAACCAATGACTCCGCGCGCTCCGGCACTAAGCGGGGTGCTAGTCCGGTGTTCCACGGACGTGTAAATGCAGCCTAAAGCCTAAAACTTTAATGGTTTGCATTGTTGCTCTAACGAACCCAAGAACTCTCTATAGAGTATAAGTGTGGCAGAGTGGGTCTTCAAGCGTTGGTGGCAGCAAGTGTGTTCGTGGGAGTGTGGACTGGTTGGGGGTTTGATTTGCTCAATTTGCTGCCTGAGTGAAAGGTTGGTACAAGATTGAGTGAGTGGAGTAAATTAACCACTTGCAGTCACACCGCATCACGTGGTAGGATGGTATGGACATGACAATCGTCAAAAGAAAGTCTATAGGCAGTCAATTTATTCCCAGGAATGTGACGAGGGGATATCCTCTACGTCTGGAGGAAAGAAGGTTTCTACACAAACATAGGAGAGAATTATTTACGGTAAGAGCAGTGAGACTATGGGACTCTCTGCCTGTGGAGGTGGTGATTGTGAACTCACTAACATCATCTATTTATCCCCAGGACTGTGACGAGGGGACATCCTCTGCGTCTGGAGGATAAAAGGTTTCTACACAAACATAGAAGAGGATTATTTACGGTAAGAGCAGTGAAACTATGGAACTCTACCAGAGAAGGTGGTGATTGTGAACTCACTAACATCATCTATTTATCCCCAGGACTGTGACAAGGGGACATCCTCTACGTCTGGAGGAAAGAAGGTTTGTACACAAACATAGAAGAGGATTCTTCACGGTAAGAGCAGTGAGACTATGGAACTCTCTGCCTGAGGAGGTGGTGATGGTGAGTACAATAAAAGAATTCAAGAGGGGCCTGGATGTATTTCTGGAGAGTAATAATGCAGTATTATAAGTTATAGGTACTAGAATTCTGGAGATAAAGGGATTTAGTGTAATTGCTGAAATTGGAGTCTGGAAGTGATGTTTTCCTTTTCAGATGAGGAAAATTGTCTCCTAACTCATAGCATTTCTTTTTTTTACCTTCCTCTGGATCAACTTTGCAGGATAACAGGCCGAACTGGATGGACAGATGTCTTTTTTTAGTCTTACAAACTATGGGGGAGATTTATCAAACTGGTGTAAAGTAGAACTGGCTTAGCTGCCCATAGCAACTAATCAGGTTTCACCTTTAATTTTCCAAAGGAACTCTAAAAAAATGAAAGGCGGAATCTGATTGGTTGCTGAGGGCAACTAAGCCAGTTCTACTTTACACCAGTTTGATAAATCACCCCCTATTTTACTATGTATTTGTCATGTTTGACGTATAGAGCAGGAAAACTATGAAATATCAGCATCTTTATGTGTACATCTGCTCCCAGTTACCATACGTCTAATTATTGTCCCTTTATATATAGAGTGTGAGCCAAAAGAACAGCCCAAACATGGTGTGAAAATAGACATATACATATTATACTTTTTATATGACCCAGCATAGATACACGAGGTGCACAAGATCAAGTGATAAATTACCTCATCTCAATGTCTTGTCTCTAAGGCCATAGGATGACACC
>JAKVIS010005104.1:0-12497 GCA_033119425.1 Bufotes viridis
CACTCTCTCCCCATTTTCTATTGTTTCCCTCTCTTACTTTCACCTACCCTATCTTGTTTTTACCATTTTCCTCTCCTTCCTGTTTTCACCCCTCACTCTCTTCCCAGTTTCCCTCACTTTTACCTTCTCTAATGTTCCTTTTCTCCCTTTACTCCCTGCTATGCTCGTGTATTGTTACCCTCTCATTCATTCTAGTCCTCTCTCACCCCTGTTTGTCTCGCATGTCCTTGACCCTTTACCCTACTTCCTGTATACTATCTTTCTCTCATCCTCTTCCCATTTTCTATTATTTCCCATTTTCTCACTTTCACCTACCCCATCTTTTTACCATTATCACTCTCCTTCCATGTCTCCCCCGTCATACTGTTCCCAGTTTCCCTCATTCTTTACCTCCTCTAATGTTCCCTTTCTTCCCTAAACTCCCTGCTGTGCTGTGTTTCTTACCCTCTCTTACATTGTTGTCCTTTCTTGACTCTCTCTTTCTCCCATGTCCTTGCCTCTCTATCCTACTTCCCTTTTCTATATTTCTCTTCAACTCTCCCCATTTTCTATTGTTTCCCTTTTCTCACTTTCACCTACCCCATCTTTTTTACCATTATCCTCTCCTTCCCTGTCTCCCCTAATACTCTTCCTGTTTCCCTCATTCTTTACCTTCTCTAATGTTCCCTTCTTCCCTAAACTCCCTGTTGTGCTTGTGTTTTCTTACTCTCTTTTACATTCTTGTCCTCTCTCATCCGTCTCTGTCTCACATGCCCATTGTCTCTTTACTCTATTTCCTGTTTTCTAAATTTCTCTCACCCTCTCCCCATTTTCTATTGTTTTCCTTTTCTCACTTTCACCTACCCCATATTTTTACCATTATCCTCTCCTTCCCTGTCTCCCCTAATACTCTTCCCTGTTTTCCCTCATTCTTTGCCTTCTCTAATTTTCCCTTCTTCCTAAACTCCCTGTTGTGCTGTGTTTCTTACTCTCTTTTACATTCTTGTCCTCTCTATCCCTCTCTGTCTCCACATGCCCTGGTCTCTTTACTCTACTTCCTGTTTTCTAAGTTTCTCTCACCCTCTCCCCATTTTCTATTGTTTCCCTTTTCTCACTTTCACCTACCCCATATTTTTTACCATTATCCTCTCCTTCCCTGTCTCCCCCTAATACTCTTCCCTGTTTTCCCTCATTCTTTACCTTCTCTAATTTTCCCCTTCTTCCCTAAACTCCCTGTTGTGCTTGTGTTTTCTTACTCTCTTTTACATTCTTGTCCTCTCTCATCCCTCTCTGTCTCACATGCCCCTTGTCTCTTTACTCTACTTCCTGTTTTCTAAATTTCTCTCACCCTCTCCCCATTTTCTATTGTTTCCTTTATCTCACTTTCACCTACCCCATCTTTTACCATTATCCTCTCCTTCCCTGTCTCCACCCTCATACTCTTCCCAGTTTTCCCTCATTCTTTACCTTCTCTAATCTTCCCTTTCTTCCCTAAACTCCCTGCTGTGCTTGTGTTTTCTTACCCTCTCTTACATTTTGTCCTTTCTTGCCTCTCTCTGTCTCCCATGTCCTTGCCTCTCTATCCTACTTCCCTTTTCTATATTTCTCTTCAACTCTCCCCATTTTCTATTGTTTCCCCTTTCTCACTTTCACCTACCCTATCTTTTTACCAATATCCTCATCCTTCTCCTTTTCCACCCTCACACTCTTCCCAGTTTTCCCTCACTCTTTACCTTCTCTAATGTTCCTTTTCTCCACTTTACTTCCTACTGTGCTTGTGTTTTCTTACACTCTCTTACAGTCTTGTCCTCTCTCACCCCTCTTTGTTTCTCAAGTCCCTTGTCTCTTTACCCTACTTCCCCTTTTTCTATATTTCTCTCACTCTCTCCCCATTTTCTATTGTTTCCCCTCTCCTACTTTCACCTACCCTATCTTGTTTTACCATTTTCCTCTCCTTCCTGTTTCTCACCCTCACTCTCTTCCCAGTTTTCCCTCACTTTTTACCTTCTCTAATGTTCCTTTTCTCCCCTTTACTCCCTGCTTTGCTCGTGTATTGTTACCCTCTCATTCATTCTAGTCCTCTCTCACCCTGTTTGTCTCGCATGTCCCTTGACCCTTTACCCTACTTCCTGTATACTATCTTTCTCTCATCCTCTTCCCATTTTCTATTATTTCCCATTTTCTCACTTTCACCTACCCCATCTTTTTACCATTATCCTCTCCTTCCATGTCTCCCCGTCATACTGTTCCCAGTTTCCCTCATTCTTTACCTCCTCTAATGTTCCCTTTCTTCCCCAAACTCCCTGCTGTGCTTGTGTTTCTTACCCTTTCTTACATTGTTGTCCTTTCTTGACTCTCTCTTTCTCCCATGTCCCTTGCCTCTCTATCCTACTTCCCCTTTTCTATATTTCTCTTCAACTCTCCCCATTTTCTATTGTTTTCCATTTTCTCACTTTCACCTACCCCATCTTTTTTTTACCATTATCCTCTCCTTCCCTGTCTCCTCCCTAATACTCTTGCCCTGTTTTCCCTCATTCTTTACCTTCTCTAATGTTCCCTTCTTCCCTAAACTCCCTGTTGTGCTTGTGTTTTCTTACTCTCTTTTACATTCTTGTCCTCTCTCATCCCTCTCTGTCTCACATGCCCCTGGTCTCTTTACTCTACTTCCTGTTTTCTAAATTTCTCTCACCCTCTTCCCATTTTCTATTGTTTTCCCTTTTCTCACTTTCACCTACCCCATCTTTTTACCATTATCCTCTCCTTCCCTGTCTCCCCTAATACTCTTCCCTGTTTCCCTCATTCTTTACCTTCTCTAATTTTCCCCTTCTTCCCTAAACTCCCTGTTGTGCTTGTGTTTTCTTACTCTCTTTTACATTCTTGTCCTCTCTCATCCCTCTCTGTCTCACATGCCCTGGTCTCTTTACTCTACTTCCTGTTTTCTAAATTTCTCTCACCCTCTCCCCATTTTCTATTGTTTCCCTTTTCTCACTTTCACCTACCCCATATTTTTACCATTATCCTCTCCTTCCCTGTCTCCCCTAATACTCTTCCCTGTTTTCCTCATTCTTTACCTTCTCTAATTTTCCCCTTCTTCCCTAAACTCCCTGTTGTGCTTGTGTTTTCTTACTCTCTTTTACATTCTTGTCCTCTCTCATCCCTCTCTGTCTCACATGCCCTTGTCTCTTTACCCTACTTCCTGTTTTCTAATTTCTCTCACCCTCTCCCCATTTTCTATTGTTTCCCTTTTCTCACTTTCACCTACCCCATCTTTTTACCATTATCCTCTCCTTCCCTGTCTCCCCCTAATACTCTTCCATGTTTTCCCTCATTCTTTACCTTCTCTAATCTTCCCTTTCTTCCCTAAACTCCCTGTTGTGCTTGTGTTTTCTTACTCTCTCTTACATTCTTGTCCTCTCTCAGCCTCTCTCTGTCTCACATGCCCATTGTCTCTTTACTCTATTTCCTGTTTTCTAAATTTCTCTCACCTCTCCCCATTTTCTATTGTTTTCCTTTTCTCACTTTCACCTACCCATCTTTTTACCATTATCCTCTCCTTCCCTGTCTCCCCTAATACTCTTGCCTGTTTTCCCTCATTCTTTACCTTCTCTAATGTTCCCTTCTTCCCTAAACTCCCTGTTGTGCTTGTGTTTTCTTACTCTCTTTTACATTCTTGTCCTCTCTCATCCCTCTCTGTCTCACATGCCCTTGTCTCTTTACCCTGCTTCCTGTTTTCTAAATTTCTCTCACCCTCTGCCCATTTTCTATTGTTTCCCCTTTTCTCACTTTCACCTACCCCATATTTTTTTACCATTATCCTCTCCTTCCCTGTCTCCCCCCTAATACTCTTCCAAGTTTTCCCTCATTCTTTACCTTCTCTAATCTTCCCTTTCTTCACTAAACTCCCTGCTGTGCTTGTGTTTTCTTACCCTCTCTTACATTTTTGTCCTTTCTTGCCTCTCTCTGTCTCCCATGTACCTTGCCTCTCTATCCTACTTCCCCTTTTCTATATTTCTCTTCAACTCTACCCATTTTCTATTGTTTTCCCTTTTCTCACTTTCACCTACCCCATCTTTTTTTACCATTATACTCTCCTTCCCTGTCTCCTCCCCCCTCATACTCTTCCCAGTTTCCCCTCATTCTTTACCTCCTCTAATGTTCCCTTTCTTCCCTAAACTCCCTGCTGTGCTTGTGTTTTCTTACCCTCTCTTACATTTTTGTCCTTTCTTGCCTTTCTCTGTCTCCCATGTACCTTGCCTCTCTATCCTACTTCCCCTTTTCTATATTTCTCTTCAACTCTACCCATTTTCTATTGTTTCCCCTTTCCTTACTTTCACCTACCCTATCTTTTTTTTTTTACCAATATCCTATCCTTCTCCTTTTCCACCCCTCACACTCTTCCCAGTTTTCCCTCACTCTTTACCTTCTCTAATGTTCCTTTTCTCCACTTTACTTCCTACTGTGCTTGTGTTTTCTTACACTCTCTTACAGTCTTGTCCTCTCTCACCCCTCTTTGTTTCGCAAGTCCCTTTTCTCTTTACCCTACTTCCCCTTTTTCTATATTTCTCTCACTCTCTCCCCATTTTCTATTGTTTCCCCTCTCCTTACTTTCACCTACCCTATCTTGTTTTTACCATTTTCCTCTCCTTCCTGTTTTTCACCCCTCACTCTCTTCCCAGTTTTTCCTCACTTTTTACCTTCTCTAATGTTCCTTTTCTCCCCTTTACTCCCTGCTTTGCTCGTGTATTGTTACCCTCTCATTCATTCTAGTCCTCTCTCACCCTGTTTGTCTGCATGTCCCTTGACCCTTTACCCTACTTCCTGTATACTATCTTTCTCTCATCCTCTTCCCATTTTCTATTATTTCCCATTTTCTCACTTTCACCTACCCATCTTTTTACCATTATCCTCTCCTTCCATGTCTCCCCCGTCATACTGTTCCCAGTTTCCCTCATTCTTTACCTCCTCTAATGTTCCTTTCTTCCCTAAACTCCCTGCTGTGCTTGTGTTTTCTTACCCTCTCTTACATTGTTGTCCTTTCTTGACTCTCTCTTTCTCCCATGTCCCTTGCCTCTCTATCCTACTTCCCTTTTCTATATTTCTCTTCAACTCTCCCCATTTTCTATTGTTTTCCATTTTCTCACTTTCACCTACCCCATCTTTTTTACCATTATCCTCTCCTTCCCTGTCTCCCCCTAATACTCTTCCCTGTTTCCCTCATTCTTTACCTTCTCTAATGTTCCCCTTCTTCCCTAAACTCCCTGTTGTGCTTGTGTTTTCTTACTCTCTTTTACATTCTTGTCCTCTCTCATCCCTCTCTGTCTCACATGCCCCTTGTCTCTTTACTCTACTTCCTGTTTTCTAAATTTCTCTCACCCTCTCCCCATTTTCTATTGTTTTCCCTTTTCTCACTTTCACCTACCCCATCTTTTTACCATTATCCTCTCCTTCCCTGTCTCCCCTAATACTCTTCCCTGTTTTCCCTCATTCTTTACCTTCTCTAATTTTCCCCTTCTTCCCTAAACTCCCTGTTGTGCTTGTGTTTTCTTACTCTCTTTTACATTCTTGTCCTCTCTCATCCCTCTCTGTCTCACATGCCCTGGTCTCTTTACTCTACTTCCTGTTTTCTAAATTTCTCTCACCCTCTCCCCATTTTCTATTGTTTTCCTTTTCTCACTTTCACCTACCCCATATTTTTACCATTATCCTCTCCTTCCCTGTCTCCCCTAATACTCTTCCCTGTTTTCCCTCATTCTTTACCTTCTCTAATTTTCCCCTTCTTCCCTAAACTCCCTGTTGTGCTTGTGTTTTCTTACTCTCTTTTACATTCTTGTCCTCTCTCATCCCTCTCTGTCTCACATGCCCCTTGTCTCTTTACCCTACTTCCTGTTTTCTAAATTTCTCTCACCCTCTCCCCATTTTCTATTGTTTCCCTTTTCTCACTTTCACCTACCCCATATTTTTACCATTATCCTCTCCTTCCTGTCTCCCCCTCATACTCTTCCATGTTTTCCCTCATTCTTTACCTTCTCTAATTTTCCCTTTCTTCCCTAAACTCCCTGTTGTGCTTGTGTTTTCTTACTCTCTCTTACATTCTTGTCCTCTCTCATCCCTCTCTGTCTCCACATGCCCCTTGTCTCTCTACCCTACTTCCTGTTTTCTAAATTTCTCTCACCCTCTCCCCATTTTCTATTGTTTCCCTTTTCTCACTTTCACCTACCCCATCTTTTTACCATTATCCTCTCCTTCCCTGTCTCCCCCTCATACTCTTCCCTGTTTTCCCTCATTCTTTACCTTCTCTAATGTTCCCCTTCTTCCCTAAACTCCCTGTTGTGCTTGTGTTTTCTTACTCTCTTTTACATTCTTGTCCTCTCTTAACCGTCTCTGTCTCACATGCCCATTGTCTCTTTACCCTACTTCCTGTTTTCTAAATTTCTCTCACCCTCTCCCCATTTTCTATTGTTTTCCCTTTTCTCACTTTCACCTACCCCATCTTTTTTACCATTATCCTCTCCTTCCCTGTCTCCCTAATACTCTTCCTGTTTTCCCTCATTCTTCACCTTCTCTAATTTTCCCCTTCTTCCCTAAACTCCCTGTTGTGCTTGTGTTTTCTTACTCTCTTTTACATTCTTGTCCTCTCTCATCCCTCTCTGTCTCCACATGCCCTTGTCTCTTTACCCTACTTCCTGTTTTCTAAATTTCTCACCCTCTCCCCATTTTCTATTGTTTTCCCTTTTCTCACTTTCACCTACCCCATCTTTTTTACCATTATCCTCTCCTTCCCGTCTCCCCCATCATACTCTTCCCTGTTTTCCCTCATTCTTTACCTTCTCTAATTTTCCCTATCTTCCCTAAACTCCCTGTTGTGCTTGTGTTTCTTACTCTCTTTACATTCTTGTCCTCTCTCATCCCTCTCTGTCTCACATGCCCCTTGTCTCTTTACCCTACTTCCTGTTTTCTAAATTTCTCTCACCCTCTCCCCATTTTCTATTGTTTCCCTTTTCTCACTTTCACCTACCCATCTTTTTACCATTATCCTCTCCTTCCCTGTCTCCCCCTAATACTCTTCCCTGTTTCCCTCATTCTTTACCTTCTCTAATGTTCCCCTTCTTCCTAAACTCCCTGTTGTGCTTGTGTTTTCTTACTCTCTCTTACATTCTTGTCCTCTCTCAGCCTCTCTCTGTCTCACATGCCCTTGTCTCTTTACCCTACTTCCTGTTTTCTAAATTTCTCTCACCCTCTCCCCATTTTCTATTGTTTTCCTTTTCTCACTTTCACCTACCCCATCTTTTTTACCATTATCCTCTCCTTCCCTGTCTCCCCTAATACTCTTCCCTGTTTCCCTCATTCTTTACCTTCTCTAATGTTCCCCTTCTTCCCTAAACTCCCTGTTGTGCTTGTGTTTTCTTACTCTCTTTTACATTCTTGTCCTCTCTCATCCCTCTCTGTCTCACATGCCCCTTGTCTCTTTACCCTACTTCCTGTTTTCTAAATTTCTCTCACCCTCTCCCCATTTTCTATTGTTTCCCTTTATCTCACTTTCACCTACCCCATCTTTTTACCATTATCCTCTCCTTCCCCGTCTCCACCCCTCATACTCTTCCAGTTTTCCCTCATTCTTTACCTTCTCTAATCTTCCCTTTCTTCCCTAAACTCCCTGCTGTGCTTGTGTTTTCTTACCCTCTCTTACATTTTGTCCTTTCTTGCCTCTCTCTGTCTCCCATGTCCCTTGCCTCTCTATCCTACTTCCCCTTTTCTATATTTCTCTTCAACTCTCCCCATTTTCTATTGTTTTCCCTTTTCTCACTTTCACCTACCCCATCTTTTTACCATTATACTCTCCTTCCCCGTCTCCCCCTCATACTCTTCCCAGTTTCCCTCATTCTTTACCTCCTCTAATGTTCCCTTTCTTCCTAAACTCCCTGCTGTGCTTGTGTTTTCTTACCCTCTCTTACATTTTGTCCTTTCTTGCCTCTCTCTGTCTCCCATGTACCTTGCCTCTCTATCCTGCTTCCCTTTTCTATATTTCTCTTCAACTCTACCCATTTTCTATTGTTTTCCCTTTTCTCACTTTCACCTACCCCATCTTTTTACCATTATCCTCTCCTTCCCCAGTCTCCCCCTCACACTCTCCTTAATTTTCCCTCACTCTTCACCTTCTCTCACGTCCCCTTTCTTCCCTTTACTCCCTGCTTTGCACGTGTTGTCTTACCCTCTCTTACATTTTTGTTATCTCTTTCCTCTCTCTATGTCGAGATGTTCCTTGTCTCTTTACCCTACTTCCCCTCATTCTATATTTCTCTCACGCTCTCCCCATTTTCTATTGTTTCTCCTTTCCTTAATTTCAACTACCCTATCCTTTTTTTCCATTATCCTCTCTTTCCCTCACATTTCACCTTCTCTCATTTCCCCTTTCTTCCCTTTACTCCCTGCTTTGCTCATGTTTTTACCGTCTCTTACATTATTTTCCTCTCTTGCCCCTCTCTGTCTACTTAATCTATCTCCTACTTTGCATCTCTCTCACGCCTTCTCTCTTTATATTTACATTAAGTCTGAGATAAGTCAGTAGGCCCCTAGCGTGTGTTATATATATTAGTGTCTATAGCATGTAAAAGGAACATATTATCATGCCTTTGACTTTTTATAGGTGACTGATGCCCGGTGAGATGATGGAATCTGATATTTTTCCTGGTCAGCTGTGAGAAAAGAATGATAAGACAGGTAATTAATATTTATATTAATTACTGATAATAATCCAGGCTAGACAAGAGTTCTAATCCTGAAGTATATTCCTTATACATGTGGATATACAGTATGTACTTACCATGTGTATATCATTTTGGACACTTCTATTATAACACAAACATATCTTAGGTACATATTCTCCTCCTCCTCCTCTTCCCTTTCAGCTTCTCTCTCCTCTCTATTCTCCCTATTTCCACCTTCTAATCCCCTCATCCTCTCCCACTCAATGCTTTTTCCCATTAATATTCTCTCTCCCCTTTTCTCTTCTCTAAGACTTCTTGTCCCTCTCTATCTAAAGAATTTTTCACTTTCTGTCTCTTTTCACCTTGTGTACACCCTCACACTCTTTCTTTCTTGGCCTTTCTCTACCCATTCCTCTCTTTTTCTCCCCATCTAGCCCTCTTTCATTCATGTTTATGCTCTACCTTTCACCCTTTATTTCATTGTCCTTCCTTATTTCTATCACCATCTCTTTTTATCCCTATCTCCCAAAGCTCTCCCTCCCTCTCTCTTTTCCGCTTCTCTCATTCCCACTTTCAATCCTTTTATCTCTTCTCTGTTTTCTTTCTTCCCTTTACTACCTGCTGTGCTCGTATTTTCTTACCCTCTCTTACATTCTTGTCCTCTCTCACCCTCTCTGTCTCCCATACCCTTGTCTCTTTACCCTACTTTCCCTTTTCTATATTTCTCTCACTCTCTCTCCATGCTCTATTGTTTCCCCTTTCCTTACTTTCACCTACCCTATCTTTTTTTTTACCAATATCCTCTCCTTCTCCTTTTCCACCCTCACACTCTTCCCAGTTTTCCCTCACTCTTTACCTTCTCTAATGTTCCTTTTCTCCACTTTACTTCCTACTGTGCTTGTGTTTTCTTACACTCTCTTACAGTCTTGTCCTCTCTCACCCCTCTTTGTTTACGCAAGTCCCTTGTCTCTTTACCCTACTTCCCCTTTTTCTATATTTCTCTCACTCTCTCCCCATTTTCTATTGTTTCCCTCTCCTTACTTTCACCTACCCTATCTTGTTTTACCATTTTCCTCTCCTTCCTGTTTTTCACCCCTCACTCTCTTCCCAGTTTTCCCTCACTTTTTACCTTCTCTAATGTTCCTTTTCTCCCCTTTACTCCCTGCTATGCTCGTGTATTGTTACCCTCTCATTCATTCTAGTCCTCTCTCACCCCTGTTTGTCTCGCATGTCCTTGACCCTTTACCCTACTTCCTGTATACTATCTTTCTCTCATCCTCTTCCCATTTTCTATTATTTCCCATTTTCTCACTTTCACCTACCCCATCTTTTTACCATTATCCTCTCCTTCCATGTCTCCCCAGTCATACTGTTCCCAGTTTCCCTCATTCTTTACCTCCTCTAATGTTCCCTTTCTTCCTAAACTCCCTGCTGTGCTTGTGTTTTCTTACCCTCTCTTACATTGTTGTCCTTTCTTGACTCTCTCTTTCTCCCATGTCCCTTGCCTCTCTATCCTACTTCCCCTTTTCTATATTTCTCTTCAACTCTCCCCATTTTCTATTGTTTTCCCTTTTCTCACTTTCACCTACCCCATCTTTTTACCATTATCCTCTCCTTCCCTGTCTCCCCCTAATACTCTTCCCTGTTTTCCCTCATTCTTTACCTTCTCTAATGTTCCCCTTCTTCCCTAAACTCCCTGTTGTGCTTGTGTTTTCTTACTCTCTTTTACATTCTTGTCCTCTCTCAGCCGTCTCTGTCTCACATGCCCATTGTCTCTTTACTCTATTTCCTGTTTTCTAAATTTCTCTCACCCTCTCCCCATTTTCTATTGTTTTCCTTTTCTCACTTTCACCTACCCCATCTTTTTTACCATTATCCTCTCCTTCCCTGTCTCCCCCTAATACTCTTCCCTGTTTTCCCTCATTCTTTACCTTCTCTAATGTTCCCCTTCTTCCCTAAACTCCCTGTTGTGCTTGTGTTTTCTTACTCTCTTTTACATTCTTGTCCTCTCTCATCCCTCTCTGTCTCACATGCCCCTGGTCTCTTTACTCTACTTCCTGTTTTCTAAATTTCTCTAACCCTCTTCCCATTTTCTATTGTTTGTCCCTTTTCTCACTTTCACCTACCCCATCTTTTTTTACCATTATCCTCTCCTTCCCTGTCTCCCCCCTAATACTCTTCCCTTTTTTCCCTCATTCTTTACCTTCTCTAATGTTCCCCTTCTTCCCTAAACTCCCTGTTGTGCTTGTGTTTTCTTACTCTCTTTTACATTCTTGTCCTCTCTCATCCCTCTCTGTCTCACATGCCCCTGGTCTCTTTACTCTACTTCCTGTTTTCTAAATTTCTCTCACCCTCTCCCCATTTTCTATTGTTTTCCCTTTTCTCACTTTCACCTACCCCATATTTTTTTACCATTATCCTCTCCTTCCCTGTCTCCCCCCTAATACTCTTCCCTGTTTTCCCTCATTCTTTACCTTCTCTAATTTTCCCCTTCTTCCCTAAACTCCCTGTTGTGCTTGTGTTTTCTTACTCTCTTTTACATTCTTGTCCTCTCTCATCCCTCTCTGTCTCACATGCCCGTGGTCTCTTTACTCTACTTCCTGTTTTCTAAATTTCTCTCACCCTCTCCCCATTTTCTATTGTTTTCCCTTTTCTCACTTTCACCTACCCCATCTTTTTTTACCATTATCCTCTCCTTCCCTGTCTCCCCCCTAATACTCTTCCCTGTTTTCCCTCATTCTTTACCTTCTCTAATTTTCCCCTTCTTCCCTAAACTCCCTGTTGTGCTTGTGTTTTCTTACCCTCTCTTACATTTTTGTCCTTTCTTGCCTCTCTCTGTCTCCCATGTCCCTTGCCTCTCTATCCTACTTCACCTTTTCTATATTTCTCTTCAACTCTCCCCATTTTCTATTGTTTTCACTTTTCTCACTTTCACCTACCCCATCTTTTTTACCATTATACTCTCCTTCCCCGTCTCCCCCCCTCATACCCTTCCCAGTTTCCCCTCATTCTTTACCTCCTCTAATGTTCCCTTTCTTCCCTAAACTCCCTGCTGTGGCTATGTGTTTCTTACCCTCTCTTACATTTTGTCCTTTCTCAGCCGTCTCTGTCTCACATGCCCATTGTCTCTTTACCCTACTTCCTGTTTTCTAAATTTCTCTCACCCTCTCCCCATTTTCTATTGTTTCCCTTTTCTCACTTTCACCTACCCATCTTTTTACCATTATCCTCTCCTTCCCTGTCTCCCCCTAATACTCTTCCTGTTTTCCCTCATTCTTTGCCTTCTCTAATTTTCCCCTTCTTCCCTAAACTCCCTGTTGTGCTTGTGTTTTCTTACTCTCTTTTACATTCTTGTCCTCTCTCATCCCTCTCTGTCTCACATGCCCCTTGTCTCTTTACCCTACTTCCTGTTTTCTAAATTTCTCTCACCCTCTCCCATTTTCTATTGTTTCCCTTTATCTCACTTTCACCTACCCATCTTTTTACCATTATCCTCTCCTTCCCGTCTCCACCCTCATACTCTTCCCAGTTTCCCTCATTCTTTACCTCCTCTAATCTTCCCTTTCTTCCCTAAACTCCCTGCTGTGCTTGTGTTTTCTTACCCTCTCTTACATTTTTGTCCTTTCTTGCCTCTCTCTGTCTCCCCATGTCCCTTGCCTCTCTATCCTACTTCCCCTTTTCTATATTTCTCTTCAACTCTCCCCATTTTCTATTGTTTTCCCTTTTCTCACTTTCACCTACCCCATCTTTTTACCATTATCCTCTCATTCCCCGTCTCCCGCCCTCATACTCTTCCCAGTTTCCCTCATTCTT
>JAKVIS010005105.1:0-12590 GCA_033119425.1 Bufotes viridis
GTGCCACCTTCGTCTCATGCGCCCAGCCCTTAAAGGACCGCACCGTACATGTATGGTGCTGGTGGGTGTGACAAGGACCAGCGCCGTACATGTGCGAGGGCTGATCAGTGGGTGCAGAAGCATACAGAAGTATTGTGATGCATTATAAAGGGGATCAGACTCTAAAGTCCCAGAGTGGGACAAAAATAAAGTGAAACAAAGTTAGGCCTCTTTTACATTTGCGTTGTGAGGATCCGGTGTGCACCTCCGTGCGCGGAAATAGCCACCGGATCCGTCACAACGCAAGACAACTGAAAGCATGTTGAAGACCGATCAGTCTTCAATATGCTTTCAGGTTACCATGGCAGCCAGGACGCTACTGAAGTCCTGGCTGCCATGTAAACGAAGAGCCGGGGAAAAGCTACTTGCCTTCCGATGCGGTGGCCGGGCGCCTCGATGACGTCACCGGGTCCTGCGTCGCGATGGATCACATAGCTATGCTATCTGAGCAATGCGGCGAATGATCCATAGCTATGTGAACCATGCGGCGCAGGGACCGGTGGCGTTATTGAGGAGCCCCGGCCGCGCCGCATGGAACGTAAGCTTTCCCCGAGTCCCCGCTGCTTTTCCATGGCAGCCGGTACTTAAGTAGCGTCCTGGCTGCTATGGTTACCATTCTGTAAAGCTCAACGTCGCATACGGAGATGCGCCAGAAGCGACGATTTAGCTTAAAGTCGGATCCGGATTAATGCTTTTCAATGGGCATTAATTCGGATCCGTCTCTGCGGCAAGTGTTCAGGATCTTTGGCCGGGAGGAAAATCAGCAGCATGCTGCGGATTTGGCTACGACCAAAAAACATGTCGATAAAGAGTAGCTAGGACTGGGATTTTTGGCCACGGCTAATATCAACTGGCATATCATCAGGGCCATTGTGCCCACTATTATCTGATCCCTGAGGAACCTATAGACCTGAAATAGGGAAATGAGCAGGGAAGGAAGACTGCATATGGATAATGGGATACTAATGTAGGAAGGGACAGCTATTTTGGTGGTCAGCCACAGAGAAGTGGGGCTGCCCCTTTCAGAGGCGATTACTCTGCTTGTAGGCAGAGAATGTTAGTATTACAGGGTAGGAATCCCAAAAGCGAACCCATGTGTCCCCGTCAGAGCTATGTAAGGTGGATATTAGAAGACATCCTTCTCTGTGATCGGAGGCAGCCTATTCTCATTGATGACGTCACACAGAACTTGATATTATATCTGGATAATGTTATGGCTCAACTACTGTCTGGTTGACTACTGAATCGTGAGTAGCCACAGCTGTGGCAAGTAACCCTCAAAAAATGTATTAAATACTGACCCTCCTATCATACATAGTGTACAGTCGTGGCCAAAAGTTTTGAGAATTACATAAATATTGGATATTGGAAAAGTTGCTGCTTAAGTTTTTATAATAGCAATTTGCATATTCTCCAGAATGTTATGAAGAGTGATCAGATGAATTGCATAGTCCTTCTTTGCCATGAAAATTAACTTAATCCCCAAAAAACCTTTCCACTGCATTTCATTGCTGTCATTAAAGGACCTGCTGAGATCATTTCAGTAATCGTCTTGTTAACTCAGGTGAGAATGTTGACGAGCACAAGGCTGGAGATCATTATGTCAGGCTGATTGGGTTAAAATGGCAGACTTGACATGTTAAAAGGAGGGTGATGCTTGAAATCATTGTTCTTCCATTGTTAACCATGGTGACCTGCAAAGAAACGCTGCAGCCATCATTGCGTTGCATAAAAATGGCTTCACAGGCAAGGATATTGTGGCTACTAAGATTGCACCTCAATCAACAATTTATAGGATCATCAAGAACTTCAAGGAAAGAGGTTCAATTCTTGTTAAGAAGGCTTCAGGGCGCCCAAGAAAGTCCAGCAAGCGCCAGGATCGTCTCCTACAGAGGATTCAGCTGCGGGATCGGAGTGCCACCAGTGCAGAGCTTGCTCAGGAATGGCAGCAGGCAGGTGTGAGCGCATCTGCACGCACAGTGAGGTGAAGACTTTTGGAAGATGGCCTGGTGTCAAGAAGGGCAGCAAAGAAGCCACTTCTGTCCAAAAAACATCAGGGACAGATTGATCTTCTGCAGAAAGTATGGTGAATGGACTGCTGAGGACTGGGGCAAGTCATATTCTCCGATGAAGCCTCTTTCCGATTGTTTGGGGCATCAGGAAAAAGGCTTGTCCGGGAGAAGAAAAGGTGAGCGCTACCATCAGTCCTGTGTCATGCCAACAGTAAAGCATCCTGAGACCATTCATGTGTGGGGTTGCTTCTCATCCAAGGGAGTGGGCTCACTCACAATTTTGCCCAAAAACACAGCCATGAATAAAGAATGGCACCAAACACCCTCCAACAGCAACTTCTTCCAACAATCCAACAACAGTTTGGTGAAGAACAATGCATTTTCCAGCACGATGGAGCACCGTGCCATAAGGCAAAAGTGATAACTAAGTGGCTCGGGGACCAAAACATTGACATTTTGGGTCCATGGCCTGGAAACTCCCCAGATCTTAATCCCATTGAGAACTTGTGGTCAATCCTCAAGAGGCGGGTGGACAAACAAAAACCCACTAATTCTGACAAACTCCAAGAAGTGATTATGAAAGAATGGGTTGCTATCAGTCAGGAATTGGCCCAGAAGGTGATTGAGAGCATGCGCAGTCGAATTGCAGAGGTCCTGAAAAAGAAGGGCCAACACTGCAAATACTGACTCTTTGCATAAATGTCATGTAATTGTCGATAAAAGCCTTTGAAACGTATGAAGTGCGAGTAATTATATTTCACTACATCACAGAAACAACTGAAACAAAGATCTAAAAGCAGTTTAGCAGCAATCTCTGTGAAAACTAATATTTGTGTCATTCTCAAAACTTTTGGCCACGACTGTACTTATTATTATCCATATGTGATGATTGTTATGTGTATTTATGTCTAATGGGATTTTATTTTAATAATATTGGATTAATAGTTATGTTTTAAGTAAGGTTGGATAAGCCCTTTAAAATGAATGCCAACCTTATCATCACAGTAAAAAAAATCTTCCAGCACAAGATGGTGTCATTATTCAATGCACTAAAATCTTCCAAAGCAGAGCATGAGAAGGTTTACGCATTTCGGCTGAAAGCCTTAGGCTTCTTTCACACTTATGTTAGTTATTCTGGCAGGCTGTTATCTGGATCCCTGGATCGTCTGGCCAAATCTAGGCATATTTTCCGGGTAGTGGCAGCACCCCATTATAGTCAAAGGGGCCCACAGGCATCTCGGTAACATCTGGCAATGCCAGATCTAGAGAGCTGTTTCACAAGTATATCACAAGTGTGAAACTAGCCTAAATCATAACCTCATCCATACAGGGTATAACCCTCTTTTAAAATCACATGTTAACCGTAGGCACGTGTAATCAAAATATGATCATTAAAGGGGTTGTCCCACAAAAAATATTCTACAGTTTTTAAACGAGCACCTGGATCTGAATACTTTTATAACTGTATGTACTTAAATATTTTGTATAACCACTGAGTTAATCAATAAAATGTCTCTGTATAGCGCCACCTGCTGTTTGTTTTCTTTTCTTATTTCTTTGTCCTGCTCACTAGGATGGCCGCACATGCTCAGTTTCATCTCTCATCTGCCCCCTGAGCTGTGATAGGGAGAGCTGAGACACGCCTCCTGAGCTGTGATAGGGAGAGCTGAGACACGCCTCCTGAGCTGTGATAGGGAGAGCTGAGACACGCCCCTGAGCTGCAGCAGTAAAGACACTCCCCTTGATATAAATCTAGCAGAGCATTGAACCGGAAGATCTCATGTGAGGTACAGGGCTTATTCTAGCTTTAAGAGATTTTCACATACTAAATGGTGAAACAATCGGTAACACTGACATGGAAAAGGATCTAGGAATTTTAATAAACAGCAAACTAAGCTGCAAAAACCAGTGTCAGGCAGCTGCCGCCAAGGACAATAAGATAATGGGTTGCATCAAAAGGGGCATAGACGCCCGTGATGAGAACATAGTCCTACCACTTTACACATCACTAGTCAGACCACACATGGAGGACTGTGTACAGTTCTGGGCTCCTGTGAACAAGGCAGACATAGCAGAGCTAGAGAGGGTTCAGAGGAGGGCAACTAAAGTAATAACTGGAATGAGGCAACTACAGTACCCAGAAAGGTTATCAAAAATAGGGTTATTCACTTTAGAAAACAGACGACTGAGGGGAGATCTAATAACTATGTATAAATATATCAGGGGTCAGTACAGAGATCTGTCCCATCATCTATTTATCCCCAGGACTGTGACTGTGACGAGGGGACATCCTCTGCGTCTGGAGGAAAGAAGGTTTCTACACAAACATAGAAGAGGATTCTTTACGGTAAGAGCAGTAAGACTATGGAACTCTCTGCCTGAGGAGGTGGTGATGGTGAGTACAATAAAGGAATTCAGGAGGGACCTGGATGTATTTCTGGAGTGTAATAATATTACAGGCTACAGCTACTAGAGAGGGGTCGTTGATCCAGGGAGTTATTCTGATGTCTGATTGGAGTCGGGAAGGAATTTTTTATTTCCCTTAAGTGGGGAAAATTGGCTTCTGCCTCACAGTTTTTTTTTTTTTTTTTGCCTTCCTCTGGATCAACTAGCAGGAAACAGATGTCTTTTTTCGGCCTTATGTACTATGTTACTATGTTACTATATAGTTTCTGATTTTTATTTTTTACCTTGGTCATGGGATAATCGTTTAAAAATCCTCATTTCAGTATAAAAAGAGTTGAAATTATCTAATCTCCAAAACAATACTTTAATCTAATTTCCTAGTAGACATGTATCAGATCATATCAATGATTTAAAGGGCTTCTGTCACCCCCCTTAACCCATTTTTCACTAGCTGACATTAGCTATTTGCTAATGTCAGCTGAGTCGAAATATATATTTATTACCTTGTCCGAAGTTGTAATTTACGAGAAAAAGCCACTTTTATTATATGCAAATGATCTTCGCTACCAGCAAGTTGAGGCGTTACTTGCTGGTAGCCGCGCATCTCGATGAGTTATGCCGCTCCCTTCCTCGTTTGATAGACAGGGCCAGCGCTTTCTCCTCCTCGCACTGGCCCCGTCTGAAGATAAAATCCCGCGCCTGCGCCGTACCGCTCAGTAGTCGGCTGAAGGGAAGCGGGTGTAGCGGTGACGTAATCGGCGCAGGCGCACTGAGGACGGAGCGGCAAAGCTCGCGTCCTTCACTCAGAGCGCCTGCGCCGACTACTGAGCGGTACGGCGCAGGCGCGGATTTTATCTTCAGACGGGGCCAGTGCAGGAGGAGAAAGCGCTGGCCTGTCTATCAAACGAGGAAGGGGCGGCATAACTCATCGAGATGCGGCGGCTACCAGCAAGTAAACGCCCAACTGCTGGTAGCGAAGATCATTTGCATATAATAAAAGTGGCTTTTTCTCGTAAATTACAACTTCGGACAAGGTAATAAATATATATTTCGACTCAGCTGACATTAGCAAATAGCTAATGTCAGCTAGTGAAAAATGGGTTAAGGGGGGTGACAGAAGCCCTTTAATCCTTTTGGAGATCTGATACATTGGCTATTAGGTAATTATATTCAAGTATTGCTTTGGAGATTAGATTCAACTCTTGTTATGTTGAAATTAGCATTTTTAATTATCTTCATGTGATTACACATGTGTGTAACGATGTACGGGTTGCCATGTGATTTGAAAAGAGGGCGATACCTTGTATGCAGGAGGTTATGACTAAGGCTTTCAGCCAAAACGCGTAAAACTTTTGCGGCTCTGCTTTGGAGGATTTTACTGGACATCATGTTGAATTGGAGGATATTTTTTACTATGGGTTGGACCTCTCACCCAAGGAGCTCCGTGCACACTGATTCTGGAGCTGCAATAAGTCAGGTGACAATTGGGATTGTGTAATCTTATCATCATGTCATACTTAGGTCCAAAAGTCCGTGTTATTTGATTTCCTAATACAAGTTAATTGCATTTGGAGAGCTGTTTATCTGATACAAAGCTCAAAATCTGCCGCATAGATACATATTTATACTTAACGTTTTGTCTACCTGTTGCCACTAGTAGAGGGAGCTCATTACTGCTGCATGCTTACTTAGGGTACTTTCACACTAGCGTTAAACTTTTCCGGCATTGAGTTCCGTCCTCTGGGCTCAATACCGGAAAAAAAAACACTTGAGTTATATCCTAATGCATTCTGAAAGGAGAGAAATCTGTTCAGTATGCATCAGGATGTCTTCAGTTCAGTCACTGAACCGCGTTTTGACCGGAGATTATGTCGCAGCATGCCTCGGTATTATCTCCGTCCAAAATTCCGGAACACATGCCGGAATGCCAGATCCGGCATTTATTTTCTTTGCAATGTATTGGTGTATTAAAAATACCGCAATGACAGATCCGGCATTCCGGTCTGCGCATGCACAGACTTTTAAAAATGTGAAGAAATAAAAATACCGGATCTGTTTCGCCGGATGACACCGTAAAAATGGATGCGGTATTGCAATGCATTTTTCTGACTGATCAGGCATTTTTCAGAACTGATCATTCTAAAAAATGCCTGATCAGTCAGAAAAAATGACATGCATTTGCATACAGTTTGCCTGATCAGGCAGGCAGTTCAGGTAATGAAACTGTCTCCTGGAATCAAACAACGCAAGTGTGAAAGTACCCTAAAGTTAACATGTAAGCAATACAGTATGCTTCTGAGCTCCCTTTAGTGGTGGCTGTATAGATCTGTATGTAGTAAGCTCCTGAGCTCCCTCTAGTGGTGGCTGTATATATCTGTATGTAGTAATATCCTGAGCTCCCTCTAGTGGTGGCTGTATATATCTGTATGCAGTAATCTCCTGAGCTCCCTCTAGTGGTGGCTGTATATGTCTGTATGCAGTAATCTCCTGAGCTCCCTCTAGTGGTGGCTGTATATATCTGTATGTAGTAATCTCCTGAGCTCCCTCTAGTGGTGGCTGTATATATCTGTATGCAGTAAGCTCCTGAGCTCCCTTTAGTGGTGGCTGTATAGATCTGTATGTAGTAATCTCCTGAGCTCCCTCTTGTGGTAGCTTTATATATCTGTATGTAGTAATCTCCTGAGCTCCCTCTAGTGGTGACTGTATAAATCTGTATGCAGTAATCTTCTGAGCTGCCTCTAGTGGTGGCTGTATAGATCTGTATGCAGAAATCTCCTGAGCTCCCTCTAGTGGTGGCTGTATATATCTGTATGTAGTAATCTCCTGAGCTCACTCTAGTGGTGGCTGTATAGATCTGTATGTAGTAAGCTCCTAAGCTCCCTCTAGTGGTGCTAGTGGTGGCTATATATATATATATATATATATATATATATATATATATATCTGTATGCAGTAATCTCCTGAGCTCCGCCTAGTGGTGGCTGTATATATCTGTATGCAGTAATCTCCTGAGCTCCGCCTAGTGGTGGCTATATATATCTGTATGCAGTAATCTCCTGAGCTCCCTCTAGTGGTGGCTGTATATATCTGTATGCAGTAAGCTCCTGAGCTGCCTCTAGTGGTGGCTGTATATATCTGTATGCAGTAAGCTCCTGAGCTGCCTCTAGTGGTGGCTGTATATATCTGTATGCAGTAATCTCCTAGGCTGCCTCTAGTGGTGGCTGTATATATCTGTATGCAGTAATCTCCTGAGCTCCCTCTAGTTGTGGCTGTATATATCTGTATGTAGTAATCTCCTGAGCTCCCTCTAGTGGTGGCTGTGTATATCTGTATGAAGTAATCTCCTGAGCTCCCTCTAGTGGTGGCTGTATATATCTGTATGCAGTAATCTCCTGAGCTCCCTCTTGTGGTGGCTGTATATATCTGTATGCAGTAATCTCCTGAGCTCCCCCTAGTGGTGGTTGTATATATCTGTATGTAGTAATCTCCTGAGCTCCCTCTAGTGGTGGCTGTATATATCTGTATGTAGTAATCTCCTGAGCTCCCTCTAGTGCTGGATGTATATATCTGTATGCAGTAATCTCCTGAGCTGCCTCTAGTGGTGGCTGTAAATAACTGTATGCAGTAAGCATCTGAGCTCCCCCTAGTGGTCGAGGTGGTCTTCTTTCTTGCTTAAAATCTGAATCTTATTCTAGTGCATCCAGTTTTAATATAACCGTATTAGGAAACAATTGCATGTGATTTGATGGAATCTTTCTACAATAGCAATATTGTAGTTGCATGAAGTTACACGTGAACAGAGATACAATAGATATAAATGGGTATGAGGTAACCCGGTTGTATTAGTGCTGTAATCGTGTGGTGGAGTCCTGGCCTTATAACATCCATTCTCCCAGCTGGATATTATCACTTTGCCCACTTCTAACCATGCGCTGCAGTCGTGAATTATTTGTGGTCTATACATAATGTATCATAATGTATTCCTCCCGATGGTAATGAGAGCCTCATCTCTTCTCATTGAATATTTATGCCTTGTTCTTTATTCCTAATGTAAAATGTTAATAGTTTCCCCGCTGTTCTATCCTTAACACGCCGTTACGGGGAAATCCAACGCAAGTCATCTCTTTGTCGACATGATGAAAGCACAATAAGGAAAACACAAATCTTCAGCTTTATTATCCAATAATACCCGGAATTACATACAAATTGTACATTAAGCCGCAGTCTTTATTGTGCGATACAGTTGTGGGAAGTCTATCAGCGCACATTATGAGTTCCAGCGCTGCAGAGAACCGGGTGTGCATTTTACATGAGCGGCAGCCTCCAGCCTGACAGGAGTCTGTAAACAGAATTAATTCAGAATTTTTCTTTCCATGATTTGTTTTATTCTACGTTTTACTATCCTGATACTTGATCTACTTCAAAGGGATCTGTTCGTGTACATCAGCACCCTCTAGTGGCCAGTCCATGAAAATCATCTTCTGGTGTATAGGGTATCTCCTTAGTATCTCCTGTATATAATTATATATGTACAGCTGGTATAAGTTATACATCTTCTTGTATATAGTGATATGGAGCATGCTGGTATAACCTGGGTATCTCCTGTATATAATTATATATGTACAGCTGGTATAAGTTATACATCTTCTTGTATATAGTGATATGAAGCATGCTGGTATAACCTGGGTATCTCCTGTATATAATTATATATGTACAGCTGGTATAAGTTATACATCTTCTTGTATATAGTGATATGGAGCATGCTGGTATAACCTGGGTATATCCTGTATATAATTATATGTGTATGGCTGGTATAAGGTATACATCATCTGTACATATATAATTATATACAGGAGATACCAGGTTACCAGCTGTACATATATAATTATATACAGGAGATACAGGTTATACCAGCATGCTCCATATCACTATATACAAGAAGATGTATAACCTATACCAGCTGTACATATATAATTATATACAGGAGAGGCCCAGGTTATACCAGCTGTACATATATAATTATATACAGGAGATGCCCAGGTTATACCAGCTGTACATATATAATTATATACAGGAGATACCCAGGTTATACCAGCATGGTCCATATCACTGTATACAAGAAGATGTATAACTTACACCAGCTGTACATATATAATTATATACAGGAGATACCCAGGTTATACCAGCTGTACATAGATAATTATATACAGGAGAGGCCCAGGTTATACCAGCTGTACATATATAATTATATACAGGAGATGCCCAGGTTATACCAGCATGGTCCATATCACTATATACAGAAGATGTATAACTTATACCAGCTGTACATATATAATTATATACAGGAGAGGCCCAGGTTATACCAGCTGTACATATATAATTATATACAGGAGATGCCCAGGTTATACCAGCATGGTCCATATCACTATATACAGAAGATGTATAACTTATACCAGCTGTACATATATAATTATATACAGGAGATACCCAGGTTATACCAGCATGCTCCATATCACTATATACAGGAAGATGTATAACTTATACCAGCTGTACATATATAATTATATACAGGAGATGCCCAGGTTATACCAGTATGGTCCATATCACTATATACAGAAGATGTATAACTTATACCAGCTGTACATATATAATTATATACAGGAGATGCCCAGGTTATACCAGCATGCTCCATATCACTATATACAAGAAGATGTATAACTTATACCAGCTCTACATATATTATTATATACAGGAGATGCCCAGGTTATACCAGCATGGTCCATATCACTATATACAGAAGATGTATAACTTATACCAGCTGTACATATATAATTATATACAGGAGAGACCCAGGTTATACCAGCTGTACATATATAATTATATACAGGAGATGCCCAGGTTATACCAGCATGCTCCATATCACTATATACAGGAAGATGTATAACTTATACCAGCTGTACATATGTAATTATATACAGGAGATGCCCAGGTTATACCAGCATGGTCCATATCACTATATACAGAAGATATATAACTTATACCAGCTGTACATATATAATTATATACAGGAGATGCCCAGGTTATACCAGCATGCTCCATATCACTATATACAAGAAGATGTATAACTTATACCAGCTGTACATATATAATTATTTACAGGAGATGCCCAGGTTATACCAGCATGGTCCATATCACTATATACAAGAAGATGTATAACTTATACCAGCTCTACATATATTATTATATACAGGAGATGCCCAGGTTATACCAGCATGGTCCATATCACTATATACAGAAGATGTATAACTTATACCAGCTGTACATATATAATTATATACAGGAGATGCCCAGGTTATACCAGCATGGTCCATATCACTGTATACAGAAGATGTATAACTTATACCAGCTGTACATATATAATTATATACAGGAGATACCCAGGTTATACCAGCATGGTCCATATCACTGTATACAGAAGATGTATAACTTATACCAGCTGTACATATATAATTATATACAGGAGATGCCCAGGTTATACCAGCTGTACATATATAATTATATACAGGAGATGCCCAGGTTATACCAGCTGTACATATATAATTATATACAGGAGATGCCCAGGTTATACCAGCATGCTCCATATCACTATATACAAGATAATGTATAGCTTATACCAGCTGTACATATATAATTATATACAGGAGATGCCCAGGTTATACCAGCTGTACATATATAATTATTAATTCTATAATTAGTATCTTTCTTTATTACTCTAATAGCACCAGCCAGAGAAAATGTTTGTTTGTAAATGCTGCTTCCAAGTATTGTTCAAACAGTAATTTTTCTTTTAAGAAAATGTAATTAGCCATTCTAAAATGTTATAGGTAAATATGATAAAAGTCTATGAAATTAAACTCCATTTATAAGAGCTTGATAATACAGTAATTTGGGTTCTAAGTAGTCGCTAGATGGCAGAATCCCTTGGGATTTATGGTCTGTCCAGACGGACTGTAAATAGTTCATGGACTATGCCTGTAAGTAACTGTAAAGAGTGACATGTCTTGAAGAGATAGTCCTGTTATATAAGAAGTGATCTGCTAGATGTGCCTTTTAAGAGACTGTAACCAGCAAGAGTACTATGCCCTCATATTTAGCAACATAATTGCAAGCTTGTGTACAGTGTAAATATGATGGTTGTACATTTTGTAAAGTACCGTTCCCTCCTGGCCAGTCCCTCTGTGCCACACGTCTCCTCTGTGCCCCAGCCCTGATTGGACTCTTGAACCTCTTCTTCACCGGCATCTTCTTCTCAGCCTTCAACCGTACAATCCTGCTTCTGATTCTGAAGAAATCTTCTCTCAAGGTCGGCCCATCTCTGGACTCTGCTTACCATGATCTTCCAGTTACCTGAGCATCTTGTCTATAGCGAACTAACCAGGTTCCTCACATCCAGCTGACTCTTTGACCTCCTTTAGTGTGGTTTCCACCACATTTGACTGCATTAACCAAAGGAACCATAGACTTTCTGTGCGCTAAACCTAAGGATCGCTTCTCCATAAAGTTTCTTCTACTTTTGATGTTGACCACCTTCTTTTACTTTAAACTCTATCCTAACTCTGTTATTACATTTTCTGGGAAAGTACAACTCCCATCAAGTCAAAGCAAATGAGTGGAGAATGCTGGGGCAAGCAGAGCACACACACCAGCCAGTTAAGTGGAAATTGCAGTATGGAGTCATAGACACCTAAATTAATTTAGACCTCTAGACCAGACCAATAATTAATTCAGACCCTAGACTAGACCCCAAAATAATAATTTATACCCCAGATCAGATCTACTTACTTCCAGCTTCTCTTCTATGTGCTGATCCACACAAGCTCTTCAAGCTAGCCAGATTAAGTAGGGGTCTTCAGACCCAAACTAGACTCTTGAATTAATTCAGACCCTAAGCCAACCCTAACATTAATTCAGACCCCACAGCACACCCTAAAATTTATTCAGACCCCAGATCAGACTTCTCAATCCTGACCCCAGATCAGACCCCTTCAGAGCCTAGACTAGGCCGTACGTCAGGGTTTTGGCTCCCCGGGCTCTGGGTCTGTATGCTATATGTCCAGTTTTTACCTGTGTATC
>JAKVIS010005106.1:0-12620 GCA_033119425.1 Bufotes viridis
AAACATGACCATAAGATGGCTACAAAAAGCCACCCTTCACCTTCAATTGTAAGCTAGTTATGACATAAAATTGCATTTCTATTACCAACTGTCCTGTTGTTCTATTGGTCTCCTCCAGGAACGAACCTTTATCCGTGAAGATAAAAGATATTCAAATAAAAACTCATATGCAATGTTCTGCTACTCAGAAAGCATCCCAGCCCCAACCGACAAGGACAATACCCACCAGAAATCAGTAAGTGGTTTTCTCCTGTGTAAATGTATATAACCAGTGTGGATGCTGTAAAGTCTACCACCATGACCACACTGCTAGCTATGTTCCTAACCAGCCTCCACTTATTACAGGACGTAGACCTCCTGCGATTCTCCCTCACCCTCATTCAGTCTTGGATGACTCCAGTGCAATCATTGAATAAACTGTTTACCAACCAAGTGTTCGGGAACGCAGTGTATGAAAAACTGAGAGACCTAGAAGAAGGATTGTACGCTCTCATGAGGGTAAGCCAAAAGTTTAAGTATGAGAGTATGCCCCAGCTGGTTAGCAAGTCCTGTTGGACCATACACAGCACCTGTCGACAGTAATACCTATAAAGTGTAATATGTAATGAATCTTTTTGCTACCCCCAGGAACTAGATGAAGGAAACGCGCGTAATTACGGCCCGTTGCCATTCCAATATGACAAATTTGACCCCCATCTAGACACCGATGATGATGCACGGATTAAAAACTATGGTCTCCTGTCCTGCTTCAAGAAAGACATGCACAAGGTGGAGACTTACTTGAAAGTGATGAAGTGCCGGAGATTTGTGGAGAGCAATTGTATGGTTTAAATTGTCTAAATAATGACCACTAATAAGGGCCCAGTAACCTGCAGCCTTTTATCATCAGTTGCTTGGGGGAAATTTATGGAATGTTAGTATTATACTTATTGACCAAAGAAGATGTGATCCTGAAGTATTTTGTCTTGTCTCTTAAAGGTCTTTGTACATTGTAAAATAATAAAAGAATATGATGCAGAATTCTTGAATCTCTGTACAGCATTAATACAGGCTAATTTAGTATATCTACAGTAATAATACAGTACAGTCATGTATACACATCCCTGCTGTAACACACAGACAACAGTACCAATATCAAAACCACTACATGTAACACAAAAGATATGCGCTGCCAGAACTCCATGGCACCCCAGGAACACAGGCAGGGGCACCAAAGAAAATCATAGTATCCCATGTGAATACTTACCTGTAATCAATGTCTTTTATAAGTTAATCAATAATATAATATCAGGCAGAATGTGCCTAATCCACTGCATAGCAACAATCCAAGAATGCACAACCACAAATATTAGCCCAGGGGAAGAAGGGCATGGCTTGACCGAGAATGTAAGAGGACGCAGCACTGAGAGGCTCCCGTTCTACCTCCTTCAATTCACCTCCATCCTCCTCCTGCGGTGGATAAAAACGGTCCTGGGTGCCACCAGATGTCACTGCCAAACAAGCGGATACTTCCTGTGTCGTTATGACATGAACAGGGAAAAGAGAGAGGGATCAGAAGGACACCGGGCCTCTTGCCACTCCGAGGCAAGATGGCGCCGTATCAGAAGCGCGGGCAGCGGAGGTTGTGGCCCGCTTGGGTAAATATGCCCACTCATTCTCAGTGCCCCTCATGCCTGCTGCGATAACTGTCACAACTACAGACACAGTGGATCAATAGAAGCTTTACTTTGCATAAACGTTCTCCAAAATGGCTTATAGACTTAGTCCCAGCAGGCTTTAGCATAAAACTCTGGCAGGCAAACTCAATTCTGCTACATCTGTTACTCTCTGGCTCTGCTGTACTGACAGGCTGACTTCGTAACTTGGCTTCTTCTTTCTGTTGCAACTTTTCTCTTTGTAGTCTGTCTGTCTCTCCTCCTGGCTCCTGAGGCTCCAAACTATGTCCTCCATATTCAGAAAAGCTGAAGGTGCTCTGGCTGGCTTGGCTTGGGCATGTCCAGTAGACACGTGCCCGGCACTTGCTTTCTTCCCCTAACAGGGGGTAAGATAGACTGCGAAAAAACACTCTTCCTGCAGGAAGTGGTACTCGCCCACTACTCCACAGAGGGGGTTTAGAATGGAATGGAAAGTTCCATTCTATGTACCTGTAACTCTGTTGTGTTTGCTGCTGGTGAACCAGGCACATTACACGTGAACATAAACCGTTACAAAATAGGAATTGCACAGTGTTTGGAACTGAAATAAATACACATGATGACATTAGGTTAACCAGTAAGGACAGTAGTGGGGTGCAGACGAGGTGACGTTTGATTAGTACCATTTGGGTGTAGATACAACTTTTTTGATCACTTTTATTAACTTTTTTGGAAAGTGAGGTGGGCAAAATTTCAATTTTATCATAGTTTTTGGGGTATTTTTTTTATGACGTTCACCGTACGGGAAACGTAACAAACCCATTTTATAGATCAGGTCGTTACGGACGCGGTGATATATAACATGTGTAGTGTATTTTTTTTATCTTTTTTATTAGTGATAAGTGTGTTTTTTGGTTTTTACCTTTTTTCACTTTTTTTACATTTTTTTTGGACCCAGACCCACTTGGTTCTTGAAGATCCAGTGGATCTGGTGTCTGTATAATACAGTACAGTACATTATATAATGTACTGTACTGTATTTTTTACTTGACACTTAGTCTGATCAGACTTTTGACTTTAGCAAAAGTCTGATCAGACTTCTGTTACCATGGCAAGCAGGACGCTTTTGAAGGCATCCTATTGCCATGGTTACCGTCCTCCGCTGCTATAACAGAGCAGCGGAGGATGGGGAGGGAGGGAAGCTGGGGATTGGAGCTAAGGGGGCTGCACCAGGCACAGCAGCCCCCTACAGCAGCTCCCTCTCTCTTAACCACTTCCATACAGCGGTCCCTAGGGACCGCAGCATGGAAGGGGTTAACAGGCTGACATCCGTGCCTGCACGGATGTCAGCCGTTACAAGCAGAGTGTCAGCAATGTGCTGACACACTGCTTGTCACACTCGGCCATCCTGAAAATGAGCGGAGGGGCGGGCAGAGGATTGCGCGCGCGCCCGCCCACCCCCAAGCCTATAGGAATGAAAAAAAAACATTTCCCGGCTTTTAAAAGTATCTATGACCGCGGGGATCAGATACATTGCAAAGCGCTGCAAACTGAAAGGTCTGAATTGACCTGCGGTTTGCAGCGATCGCTGATACGGGGGGGGTCGCTGGACCCCCTTCGGCATATGAACATGGTTCCTGCTGCACGATCGCAGCAGGAACCATGTTTCTAGCGATTTTTTATTTTTTTAAATACGGGATTTAATTTAGGACGTATGGGTATGCCCTGTGTCCTTAAGGACTCGGACATTAGGGCGTACCCATCCTTAAGGGGTTAATATTGTTATATTTTAATTGTATGGGCATTTTCGCACATGGCGATGCCCATGATGTTTATTTTTTTGGGGGTTAAGTATTTTTATTTTAAGGAAAGGGGGGGGGGGATTTGAACTTTATGGCATGTATTGGTATATTCCTGAAATAGACACCGAAGCTTGCTTGAGGCTTCGGTTTATTCCAGCGATGAAATAGGTTCCCCGATCTCAGACGCGCGTAATCGCGCGAATTCCGCTTCTAGACTGATCAGATGCATCTGAAGGGTAAAATGTATGCGATCAGCCTTATGGCTGATTGCATACATGTGCCGCAGGTTTCTGTTATTTAAAATAGCAGAAACCAGGCGGCTATGGCGCCCTCAGCACGTGCGAGCGGGTGCCATGCTTAGGGAATGGACTTCGGCCGTACATATACGGAGGAGGTCCTTAAAGGGTTAATGCTCCGTGTCTCTGCTGTCCAGAGCAGGGCTTGGCACTCTTTCACGCAGCGGATTACTCGCACGGCATCCGCTCATGTGAACGAGCCCTAATACTATCTGTAAAGAAGGAGTCCTTATTGTATAATTTGTATAATTTTGTAAACGCTGTTTAATAAAGACTATCTGATTTAAAAAAAAATAAAAATAAAATGTTAGCCCTGTGTGTTCTGTTGTTCTCAATAAATCTCCAGGCTATTTCCTATTGCAAACCAATAATCTTTAAATAATGTTCAGAATTCATAATTTAAATTTTTCCCTGCCAAGGATACAGGCTCAAACAGGGGAACATGGTGAATCCCCTTGTGGGCCCTTTAGCAAGCCTGGAGGGCCCTTTAGCCCTAGTACCCCACCCCCTGCACAAGCGGTACAGGACACAGCACTCCATATAGATAGGCAGCCTATGTTTATATAAAAAACTAGGTAGCTTATTTAAAGAGGACCTTTCACTGGTCCACAGTTTATGAGTTAAAGCTATGTACATTGAGAGCGGCAACCAGGGATGGTATCCTGAATATGAGCTGAGCGCTGCGATTGGCCAGCTGCTCCAGCCATGGGAGAAAGGAGACGCCCAGGGCAGAAGAAGAGTCTCCGCCCCAGGCAAAATTAGAGCAGCAGGAGCGCCGGTACCGGGGCTACAGAGGACGAACGGAGCGGCACCCAGGGATACAAGTAAGTGCAGGGACATCCCTGAGTGCCGCTCTCCATGTAAATAGCTTTAACTCATAAACTGTGGACCAGTGAAAGGTCCTCTTTAACAAACTATCCAGTTTATTATTATAGATGCAATGATGGCTGAGAAGATAGGTACTGAGGCAGGCCAGCCGGTATTATCTTTTTCCACGGAACCACTTTCTCAAAGTCGCTGCATAGACCCCCATAATAAATCATCTTGTAGCATTTTGTTGCTGCCTGCCACTGTTTGAGCAGATGATATCTACATGTAGCTTTTCAGTGGGCCCACAGAACGAATTTTACTGGTACAACACTGCAAAGACGTATCTCATATGTCCTCGCAGTTTGCCACTTCAATAGCCAAGGATGTATCTTTTACCCTCAGTTCACACTTGCGCGTTTTACAGCACGTTCGAACGCGCTGTAAAACGCATAACCGATGCAAACCAATGCTTCCCTATGGGACTGGTTCACATTTTCGCGTTTTACAGCGCATTCGAACGCGCTGAAAAACGCCCGACGCATAAACAAGTACTTGAGCTTTTTTTGGGGCGTTTGTCGCGCGTTTTGGCCCATAGACTTCAATGGGAACGCGCAACGCTTGTATTTTGCGCCTTTTTGACATTGAAAACGCGCGTTTATAAATTTGCAACATGCTGGAAAGGCCAAACCCCAGCTCTGATTGGCCAAACTTCATATAGACAGGGATATTTGGTCATTGGACAACACTGCAGTCAATCACACAAACGCGCGTAGAACGCGTGTTTACTATTGCCAAAAACGCGCACTAAAATGCACGTAAAACGCTCAGGTGTGAACCCAGGGTAAAGCTTGGATTGTCAGCCTGAAAAGAGGTTAAAGCAGCCCCTCCTCCAGCCATGATCTCAATCAGTGTGGAGGTGGTCCAGTGGGAGATATGCTGACAGGCTGCAGGGCTCCTCCTCTTCATATATATGACCCCAGGGGAGGGTGACATGTTCTTCTAAACAAGTTATCAATCCCCCCCATCAATCTGAGGGCATAATTGCTATTTGATTGCCACTTATAGGAGGATTTTTTTCCAATACAAGAGCGCTTCCATTTTCCTCATCCGTGTCATTGGGGGACACAAGATAGACCATAAAATTGGGAAAGGGGGCGATTTATACTTAATATTTTGGTGTTTTTTTTTTTTACTTTTTATTTTATTTTATTAAATTTAATAACTATTTCCCCCCTTAGGGGCTAGAATCTGGGATCTTTTAATCCCTTGTCCTATTCACCCTAATAGAGCTGTATTAGGGTGACTAGGACTTCACACTTTCCCTGCTGCCCTGTGCATAGTACACACAGCAGAAGGGAGCTTACCATGGCAGCCAGGGCTTCAGTAGCGTCCTGGCTGCCATGGTAACCGATCGGAGCCCCAGGATTGCACAGCTGAGGCTCCGATCAGAAGCTGCCACTACAAATGAGGAGGAGAAGGGGGGGACCCTGTGGCCACTGTCATCAATTATTTTAATACTGGGGAGGAGGGGGGGTGCACTGCACTACCAATGATAATTAACCTTTAATACATATACAGTAGGCAGGTACCGCCGACACCCGCCTCCTGTATTTGTATTAAAGGTTAATTATCATTGGTGGCACAGTGGCTAGGCACCTGCTATGCTGGCTGCTTGACTCTGGGGAGAACACTCAGGAGCACTAGCTCAGATGACGTAGCGGTGTATTCACTTCTGCTTTAATTATTAGCGGCACATTCATTGGTCGCAGTGGTGCAGGCAGCTTCAGAGCCCGCTCACTTCATTGGGCTCAGCGGCGGCCGCATCATAGGAGAGAGGGATTACCTCCCTCCGTCCCTCCTTCTCCACAGTCTGCGCGCGCGCCAAGCGCCATAGGAGGAGAGTCTAGCATTGAAAAAATTAACATCCTGATACCAAAACTATACTGGCATAAAAGAATTGATTGGGTATCGAAAGTTCGATACCCGAAACAACCCTACACCTGATATAACTTGGTAAAGGTGCGTAGAGAGGACCAGCAACCTTTCACACCTTAAGAGGAGAAACTTGGTAATGTACTGCCCAAGAGGCCCCCACTGATCAGGTGGAATGAGTGGTAAACAGGAAAGAGGTGCGCCTCAGAAATGATGGGGCAGATCCAACAGAAGATGCTGGATTTAGACTTCGCCAGACTCTTCCTAGAACCATCAGGGATAATGAAGGTGGACATGACCAAAAGATATGTGCTGACTGCCCGCACCACATCCAGAGTATACAGCACTTCTCCTTCGGGCTGAATTAGAGCCAGACAAAACGCAACCTCGATCTAAAGAAAAAGTAAGGAGTTGTCCTTCAAAGGTTCAAAATGGGAATGCTGTAGAGCTTCCATTAAGAGATTAAGGTGCTAGGGTGGTAATAGAGAGCAGTAGGGTGGTACCGCCTGGGCCACACGCACGGGTTACTGAAAAATGACAGCAACGAGACCTGTCCCTTGACAGAACTGAGACCCAAACCCTAGCCAAAATCCACCTGAAGAAAATAAAAGATGGAGGAGAGTAAAAAGCGCTTAGGAGAAAGGTGCAACTGTTTGCACTAGAGATGAGGAAAATGATTCTACAGAATTGATTTGTCCAATCAGCAGGGCTTATGCAAATGAAAAAGCCCTGGTGATCGGACAAATCGATTCGGTAGAATGATTTCGCTCATCTCTAGTTTGCACCAATGAACAAAGGATTTCCACATCCTGTGCTAGATTTGTGAGGAATCTGGTTTCCTGGCCTTGATCATACTCTGAATGACTGAATCCTCTGGCACTGAGATTGTCACCTTGGCTGTCAGACTTTGCGTTCCTACTTGAAGGTTGAGGTGCACCACCACTGCAGTGTTGTCCATCTGGATGCAGACCAGGTGCCCAGCAAGCTGGTTGGTCCAGTATAGCAAGGATAACCTTATGGTTTTCAGCCATTTCCCCTGTACTGTGAGGGACTGAGAAACAGCTCCCCATCCGTGGTGGCTGACGTCCACTGTGACAATTATCCACCTGAGAGGGATTAAGGATCGGCCTACAGTCAGCATTGCTGAGTACAGGCACCAATGAAGGCAGCATTGGACCAAAGTGGAAGGCGAATTTGATTGTCTAGTCATGTCAGAGGCTTGTTCTACTTGGTCAGGATTGCACGCTGATGAAGGCAAGAATTAAATTGGGTGTACAGCACTGCTTTCATCATGGTAACCATGAGCCCAAGGACCTACATGCAGAGGTGAACTGGTAACAGACAAGGAGGAGAAATCTTGCAGACCCTGCTGTGCAGGCAGTTTATCTTGTGCAAGGCAGGATGACTCTGGCCAGATGGTTGTTGACGCACATCCATAGCAAGATGATCCTCTGGAAGGAAATTGAGTTGGATTTCCGGATGGTGACTAACCCCTAAAGTATTGAAGAGTGTCCAGGACTATCATCACACTGGCTGTTGGATGCTCTGGAGGGCACTTTCACAAGGATGTCATCCAGGTATAAGATTGCAATGATTCCTCTAACGTGAAGCAGAGTGATGAGTAAGACTTTGGCCACTGCTAAATCAAATGGGAGAGCCACATATTGGAGGTGGAGGGGACCCAGTGCACATCTTATGAACTGCTGGAGTGGGACACTGGAATGTTGGAGTAAGCGTCTTGGATGTCTATTGAATCTTTCACCAAGCACAGAGATTCCATATGAAAATACTGTGCTTTGACAAACCCGTTGAGGAACTTTAGATCCAGTATTGTAAAAGTAGAACCCTCTTTCTTGGGAACTATAAACAAGTTAGAATAAAAACTGATGGGGAGCCGGGTGATTACTCCCTGAACAAGTACAAGAGACTGCTTGGAACAGCGCTAGGGTGGATGTTCAGAAGAGGCAAGAGAGAGGTGCGGAAGAAAATTATATCTTGTACCCATCCAATATGAGCTATCATTCCCAGACATCCGAAACATGGGTAAGCCAGACCTCCCAAAAGAGATGTAGCCGGACCCCAACCCGAGCAGACTCAGATGGGGCCGCAACTCATGCAGATGTGGACTTGAAAGTAGGGCGGTTGGTGAGAGGGCGCCATTCGTGGCAGGGTTTAAAGGATGGTTTTCTTTGTGGTCTTTAGGCATCTTAGAGCCGGACACTTGCAGGCTCAGAAAGCACAGAAAATAGTGAAAATAAGGCCTGGTCTATTTGCAGGAATTAGTACGGGCTACCCTTGCAGCAGATGCATACTTTTGCCCCCTGTGGTATCCAAGATAATCTCATCCAGTTTCTTACCAAACAGACAGGATCGAGAAAAGGGAGGGCAGTAAGTGCTTATTTGGAAGCGTTATCTGTTGCCCAACAAGAAAGCCACCATGTCCTATAGACAGCTACCAGCAAAGCAATGGAATATGTCATCAGTCGGGCTGCATCAAGGGAGGCTTCGAGATGTAGAAGCTTGCCTGGAAAATTTGAAGGGCGATATCCACCAGCTTGTCCCTTTTGTCCCTCAAAAGGATACCTGTGCAGAGCTGGGGGCCTATTCTGCCATAGCTTTGCTGACCCACATGAAGGCAAAGATCTGGCAAAGAGCTGACCTGATGGATTCAAAGGATGATTTGGAAAAGGACTCTAGCTTTCTATCCTTTTCGTTGGAGAAGGAAGCTGCATCCCACATCGGCAGGGTGGTATGTTTAGCCAGTCAGGAAACCAGAGGGTCCACAATAGGGAGTGAGGACCACTTTTTTAACAAGGTCCTCAGGAAACAGGTAGAGAAAGACCAGGCGTTTGGACATAAAGTGCTGATCTGGAAAATATGACTCCTTGGCAAGAGAGGAATAGAGGTCTTTGTGATTCAGGATTCAGTGTACTGTCCCTTAGGGAAGGTAGTTACACTGGGAATTTGGGGTCTCAGTATTCAGTGTAACCCTAAGGCTAGCAGGAAATAGCGGATTTGGGGGTTCGCAGTACCTCTTTCTTCCAGAGGTGGGGAAAGAGCAGCCGGTTTGGTGATCTGCTGGTCTCCCGCCTCTTAGTAACTGAAGACAGAAGGGTTAGCTCCTGTAATCAGGCTTGACAAAAGAAATAAAATGTAGTGAGAAAAAAAATATATTGCAGACATGCTGAGGCACGTATGTCTGCCTCCTACAGATACCAAGCTCAAAACAGATTTAGCTTAGTCCCTGTGGCAAGGTTATCGCCGATGGGAGGAGTAAACACTTTTGTGCTTAGTGTCCGCCTCCTAGTTGCAACAGCTATACCCATGGTCTATCCTGGACCCCCAATGACATGGATGAGAAAGAAGAGTCCATTTAAACTGTCCCAAAAGTTTCCCCGCCGCTAATACTCTCTCAAAATGTTGCGGCCTGGTCAGTTACAGCATTGCTGAGGCTCCCCTTTTTACAGTGATTTGTCTGAGTGCAGCATTATTTCTCTCCCCACAAGCAAGCTTAGCTCCTGAGCTGTTAGCAGAGGCTCCAGTATGCTTCTCTCACCGAAGAGTAGTCACAGTAAAAATGTAAATTTGGGGGTGCACTAGTTTTTCAAAGAGCTTTCATATTTTTTTTTTTTTTACTTAAAACCAGATTTTTGTCCTTTCCAGCTCTGGTGGTTTTCTGATGATATGTATATGTAAATTGTTCTGATGTGTACAGTATAAGTGCTGGGAGGGTGTATATCCCCACCCAGATACCTCAGCTGGGTGAGATAACTGAAATCCAGAAAGCTGCAGTGGTTTTCAGCAAAGTGTAGTTTGCTGAGACAGTTTGGTCTAGATGTTGTTCTGGGCTGGATTTCATGTGGACTGGGGAATAGGTTTGGTAGTGGGATCTGCCAGTCCACACCCATTCACTTACGTCTTTTGCCAGAGGTAAGGCCTGCTGCTGTAATCAAGGAAGGATAAAACAACCCTCTGTGTATGACTTGGGGGGTGAAGCCTGAGAGGCTCTGTGTGGTCTCAGCCAGGAGGGCTGAGGGGCCATGAGGCTTTGTAAAGCCTGAAGTTTGGGGGGCCCAGTGACACCTACAGAAAGAGGGTCGCACGGTCAGAGTTGGGAGGACTTCTGGACCATCTCCCCCCAAGGGTGCTGGTGGTCACAGCTTGGAGGCTGCTGGACTGTATATGGCTGAGGAAGCCGGATCTAATCCCATGTGTGAACGGCGCTCTATAGGTGAGGTAGAGACAACACGTGCATTAGGTAGAGCCCAGACGGGCAGGTGTTTATTTTCGATATTTATGTGTGTGATGGTGCTAAAGTGCCGAAATAAAGAGCCTTTTGGGCTTGTACACCGATGTCAGAGGAGAAGTCTGTGATTGCGACCCCCTGAGAGAGAGCGATCCCTTACAAAATGTAAACCTAAGTGGTATGCATGACGAACATTTATTTTTAGGAGGTGTGGTGCACATAACTTTTTGTTTTGGTCACTTTTATGTATGAATATCAACTTTCATGCAATTTGTATGAAAAATCACACTCATACAAAAATTACATGAATGTGTCTGTGTGTATAAGGGTATGACCACACAGTGCGGTTTTGACAGGTGCAGCAGAGCCATACAGGCCCTGAACCTAGACCGCAAAGGACCAGACTGTTTAGCTAGTCTGCATTGTTAATGGGCAGGCAGTATTGCAGGTTCCGCACAGCAATGCAAACTGTGGTATTGTAGTTTAGGGCCCACTGTGGCCTGTATGGTAGCACAGTATTTGACAGCAGTGCCGCTGTGTTGCAACCGCAATACATACCCTAAAGTGCTGAGTGGCATTTTAACAATGTGACAGGTGTATGTGCTTTTTAGAAAATAAGATTTATTTTATTTTGTAATTTAGTTTTTATTTGCAGGTGTCAAAATTGTACTGGCAGCCAGAAGTGTAAAATGTCCAAAAACCCCTGACAGTGAAAGGGTTCATGGAAAAGACACAAAAAAAGAAACACAAAATAATACATTTCACAAAATAGCATTATACATTTAATGTCAACACAAAGTACAAATATAAATTACAAGTATAAAAAGCTACTCTTATAAATCTACCAAAGTATCTTCATGGAATGAGAGTTCTGCCCAGTCCTCTTCATCTTCTCCTCCTGGATCCAGTGGAGTCCAAGTAAAGTCATTTACCTGCAACACAGAACATACATCACAGAGAGACACCTGTGTTTTTACATGGAACTACAGATAAAAACATTAGTTTTTATTGATAGCTGGAAAGCACTGAATGACTAATACAATACACAGTGGTGAGTTTGTTCACACCTGAATAAGCCCTTGCAATTCTTCTTCTGTTAGGCAATCCAAGGTATCATCTTCACCGGGAACATATTCCACAGCAACTTTACCGCTGTCTGTATTGGGAGGAAGACACATAAAACTTGTGTATATTATTCTTATCATGATCAATAACTTGACTGCACAGACCTAATTTCTGTACCTGATATTCACTGAAACTGTTGGCTAGTGGGACCTTGCTGTAGTATATTATGAACACCAGTACATGGAATCTCTCAAAGACTGCCCTAGCTACTTTGATATCCTAATAGGAAGGACTTCTGGCTAATCAGAAGTGCCAAGAAAACCCGTTTGAGTCCCTTCTATATTATATGTGGCATGGAAACACAGGAAAGTGGTGTGCCTTCTAGGTACTTCTAACTGACCAACACTGCCTGAGCGGCAACCCACATTGTTATAATACTGCCCGCTCAAATGCAACATGGGTACTTTGGGTTGTCCAGAATCAAGATATTGATGACCTATTCCTGGATAGGTCATCAATATTTGATTGGTGGGGTCCAACACCAGGGACGCTCACTAAAAACTGTTCTCAGAAGTCACTAGAAATAACAAAGTGAATGGAACTAGGAGCAGACGGTTCAGTCCACTATGTAGTGGCTGTGCCGGGTTACTGCAGCTCAGTGGCAATCACTCCATTCAAGGTGGGGGTCAAAGTGTTGCACTTAATGGTAAACTGTATTTTCGCTTTACAAGACGTGCTTTTTCCCTCAAAAGTGGGGGAAAATGGCGTCTTGTAAAGCGAATACTGATGAGCGCTTCCATTATGGGAAGGGAGAAGGAGAAAAGGGAGGGATGAG
>JAKVIS010005107.1:0-12486 GCA_033119425.1 Bufotes viridis
TCCAGCACATTATACACTGCTCATTTCCATGGTTATGATGACCACCCTACAATCAGGCAGCAGTTCCCATGCTTTCACAATATCGGACAAAACACCGGCCTAGTTGAGCTCCCATGGTCCCGCCTACTAGATAGACCACTGCTTTGTTTTATAGTGTGCAAGCAAGACAACTGCTTATGGATAGCAGGCTTGTTGTAACCATGGAAACAAGCAGTGTATGATATGATAGAAAAATGAATGCAGCCAGAAAAGGAAACAATAGAATTATCTGTAATACATTGGGACTAGTATTGCCTTTATCTACATAATAAAGGTCAGTTGCAGAAGTGAGACAACCGCTATAAGTTCCCGGGACCCTGTTCAACTGAAGGATGAGTTCCTTTAGATCTATAGCTGTTACTTTCTAGAGAGAAAATCAAATATGGGGTTATGCTGAGAAAAATCTTATGGTAGTGAAATAGCAAAGATTTTTGTAGTATGCAATTTACTGTGTATAATCCATAAATATAGAGTTTGTTCTGCTACTTTGCCTAAATTATAAGCAAATTGGTAAATGATTCTTTCTACCTAAAGGGTAGACATATCACCTATAATGGTGCTGGACAGGATAGCTGTAGGGGCGTGTGAGGAGGCTATTATTTTTTTAATAGGTGACCTTTAACCTCTTTATTTATAATTTAAGGAAAGTAGCCCATAAGTCTATCTTTTCCAAGGTCTTGAATCTTTAAAAAGTATCTAGGATTTATATTTGAACATTGACAATGCTTGTTTCTTCCAATAGATTTGTAGTACTAATAATTATCTCTGCTCTTGATATAAAAATGTTCTCTTTAAATACACTTGATATACTTGACTGGCCTCCTCTTTAGAGGTAAAACCGATATGTTTAATTAATGGAGGCCAAATCAAAGAGTAGAATAAGTTCTAGAAGTAAAAATTGTGTCAATAACTTTCTAGAGACATGCTTAAGTTCCTTGGGCCCAGTGCAAGTGAAGGATTTATTCCTAGAGGTAAAGACCACATCATTATCTTATTAGAGATGTGTTAATCTGGGTTGTCTCACTTTAGCAAAGAGAATTTATCATGCAGTGTAAATTTAATAACAGGCATTTACTATTTTATGGTGACTTTTTCAGTTGCCAATTTTGCTATCTTGATTTATTTTTCCAGCACATTATACACTGCTCATTTCCATGGTTATGATGACCACCCTACAATCAGGCAGCAGTTCCCATGCTTTCACAATATCGGACAAAACACCGGCCTAGTTGAGCTCCCATGGTCCCGCCTACTAGATAGACCACTGCTTTGTTTTATAGTGTGCAAGCAAGACCACTGCTTATGGATAGCAGGCTTGTTGTAACCATGGAAACAAGCAGTGTATGATATGATAGAAAAATGAATGCAGCCAGAAAAGGAAACAATAAAATTATCTGTAATACATTGGGACTAGTATTGCCTTTATCTACATAATAAAGGTCAGTTGCAGAAGTGAGACAACCGCTTTAAGTTCCCGGGACCCTGTTCAACTGAAGGATGAGTTCCTTTAGATCTATAGCTGTTACTTTCTAGAGAGAAAATCAAATATGGGGTTATGCTGAGAAAAATCTTATGGTAGTGAAATAGCAAAGATTTTTGTAGTATGCAATTTACTGTGTATAATCCATAAATATAGAGTTTGTTCTGCTACTTTGCCTAAATTATAAGCAAATTGGTAAATGATTCTTTCTACCTAAAGGGTAGACATATCACCTATAATGGTGCTGGACAGGATAGCTGTAGGGGCGTGTGAGGAGGCTATTATTTTTTTAATAGGTGACCTTTAACCTCTTTATTTATAATTTAAGGAAAGTAGCCCATAAGTCTATCTTTTCCAAGGTCTTGAATCTTTAAAAAGTATCTAGGATTTATATTTGAACATTGACAATGCTTGTTTCTTCCAATAGATTTGTAGGTAACAAGAAATGCCTAAAGTATGTGCAATAAGCGTCCTAGAATACGGTAGTATACAAAGCAAAGAAGTAACGCTAAAACTTGACCTTTATTAGTATATGTAAAATAAAGGAATAACACCCGTGGGTAGGATTACATAAATTGTGGGGTGAGAAGCATGCTCATAGTCCAAGGTATTGGACCTGAGTAATGAAAATTCCCACGCCACAACACTAGGTTAAGGAAAAACAAAAAAGGTTTGTTTAGAAAAACCGGCCAGTCTGAACAGACATGAGAGCTGCCGGACAGCAGGATTGCTGATTAACAAAACCGCATGTGAACAAGGACCCAGCTGTAGTCCAAGAGAGACAGCATGCAACTGTCAGTGCGGTAGCAGGTATATGAAAAATACCCCTCATGTGTGCTGGCTCGACGCGTTTCTTGTGTCAATAACGACACATCATCAGGAGCAAGAGGGATAAGGGATGGTAGCAAGAAAACCTGCCTAAGGTACTGCCACGCTAAGTGTTCGTGGCGGCACCTGCCGGCGCTATGATGGCCGTGATACGGCCGCGTCAAGCGCTAGTTTAAATAGCAACCCACTCCTCCCAGGGAGGGGAATGGGAGGGGCCAGCGTGCGACGTCACTAGATGGCGGAATATGCGAATGCAGACAAGCAATCCGCCCACCATCTCCATGACAACATATACGCGGCCAACCCAGATCAAATAGGTAAGAGGGATGTAATGGGCAGACCTATAGAATAAGGAGGCAGCGAGCGGAGTTTGTAAAGCTATCCGCCGCATGACGACACTAATAAGAGATGTCAGGGGCATGAACATGAGGCATAAGTCAAGCATGTAGTAAGAATATTGCTAAGAAATATGGTGCAGCAAAGCAGGTAGTGGTGGGGACAATAGGACCTGCCAACCCCATATACAGAAGTAAAAGGGGCAGCTAAGTCCACCCCGGGTCAGTCAATAAAACAGACGTAGGAAATCCGTTCATTAAGACCATCAGGTTTGACAGTGCCCAATCTAAACGTCCATTGGGCTTCCTTGCGCAGGAGTATGTTATCAATATCGCCGCCCCTTGGTGATGGGCACACCACATCAATCCCTTGGAACCTAATGACGGATGTTTGTTGTGGATGAAACAGATTGACATGTCTAGCTATTGGTGTGTCTTCGTTTTACGTATATCACCAAGGTGCTCGCCAATTCTGCGGCGAAATTCCCTGATGGTCTTGCCCACGTATTGCATGCCACAAACACACGTGGCTAGATAGATGACCCCAGATGTTCTGCAATTGACAAAGCATCTGATATTATAGCATTTGGATGTCTTGGTACTGACAAATGTGTCCCCTGTTTGGATGGATGAACATGCGATGCAGCCCTTACAACAAAATGTGCCCAGGCTACGATTGGTGAGCCACGTCTGGGGGCCGGAGATTGGAACAAACTATGAACCAGACGATCACCAAGGCTGCGCCCCCTGCGATAAGTCACAGAGGGCCTTTCACTAATGCAGTCTGAAATGTCTGGATCCATACGCAAAATGTTCCAATGCCTCCTTAAGATATTCAGTATCTGTGGATTTGCTCCATCATAGGTGGCAATTAGACGTATTAGACCGTCGCCTTCCTGTTTAGGTCTAGGATTCAATAATGATTCCCTAGTCGCTGCCAATGAATGTTGGTAGGCAGATGCTAAAACCGGGGAAGGATAACCCCGTTTAGTAAATCTCTGCCTTAATTCACCAGCTTTGAGATGGAAATCAGAGAGATTTGAACAGTTGCGACGGACACGCAAATATTGGCCACGAGGATCCCCTCTTCAGAGGGACAGGATGACAACTGTCCCAATGAAGAAGGGAATTGGTGGCCGTAGTTTTGCGATGGAGACTGGTGTGCACCTGTCCAGTGCCATCCCTGCAGATGGTCAAATCCAAGAAATTGATACTCTCAAAATGGATCTCAGATGTAAAAAGAGTCCATATTTGTTGATATTGAGGGCACGCACAAAACATCCAAATTCATCAGCCGTGCCTGACCAGAAAATGAGAATGTCATCGATGAATCTGAGCCACAATGTGATATGAGAGGTCCACCACTGATCGTCATCAGAAAACACAGTTTCCCTCTCCCACCAGCCCAGATATAAATTTGCGTACGACGGGGCACACGGACTCCCCATCGCAACGCCTCTGAGCTGGTGGAAGAGGCGACGATCAAAGGTGAACACATTGTGGCCCAGAATAAACTCAAGGAGTTGGATGACAAAATCATTATGTTGGGCAAATGCGATACCTCGTTGGCACAAAAAATGGCGTGCAGCTACAAGGCCTCCCTCGTGTGGGATGGAGCTGTATAGGGCCTCCACGTCGAGGCTAGCAAAAGCATATTGTCCTCGACGTGGAGGCCGTCCAGCTTACTGACCACCTCCATTGAGTCCCGCACATACGAGGGCAAGGCCAACACAAACGGGTGCAGTATATTTTCTACATAATCGCTAATGCCCTGCGTAAGACTGTTGGAACCGGAGACTATGGGTCTGCCCTTAAGGGCCGCAGCCCCTTATGAATTTTGGGCAACGCATAGAAACAAGCAGTACACGGATGTTTAGGGAAAAGAACCTGGAACTCATTTTTGTCAATGAGATTTTGTGACAGGGCAGCAGACAGTATGCCCTTGAGCTCAACGGCATAGTCATTCATGGGATTCCGAGAGAGGACACCATAGCATTCAGTATTCCTGAGGATCTCCAGGCACATATTCACGTATTGTGCCTGGTTCATGATGACCACATTGCCTCCCTTGTCCGCTGTCTTAATCACTATGGAGTTGTCACCTTCTAATGACCGCAACCCCTCCATTTCTTCTTTTGTGATATTATATCTCACACGGACATGGTCAAGGGAGGCAAGGTCATCAATGACCAGGTTCACAAAAACATCGGCCGGAGTGGTATCCGTAATTGGGGGTAAGTTTAGATCGTGGTTTCATCGAGGTAAATGGTCCTTTACCAAGAGGACGTTCATTTTCCCTCACCAAATCCATGAGGTTTCTAATATCACCCAAATCGGACTCCTCTATTCCCAACTCAGCACATTCACGTCTGTCCTTATGTTTAAAAAATTTTTTCCATTTGAGTTTCCTAAGGAAGAGATTTAAATCTTTGACCCAATTAAAGGGGTCAAATGGCTGGGTTGGGACAAAGGAGAGGCCTTTTTGAGGACACCAATCTCAGATGGCGTGAGAATTCTATCAGAGAGGTTGATCACTTGCAGTTCATCCGACTGTGAGGGGTCTGAGGCAAATATGGACACATGTTTATTGGCCCTTGCGATCCCTGAGAAGATAGTCTGAGATCGGGACCCCTTGTCCTAAAAATTATTATTATTGCCACCCCTTGAGCGACCACCTCTACCACGTCTCCGCTGGCCTCTACCTGAGTAGCCCCTGGGATTATTAGATTGGCTATTATGTGAAGTATGACGTGTGGAACCAAAATCAGCCTCTCCCTCAGAAGACGAGGGCTCTGTATCAGCTTCCAGGGCCTTTGTTGGTTTTGTGGCAAAACCAAACAAATGGCCGTCACGGAAGTCCGTAGTGTCTCTCAAATATTGACTATGCTTGCGTTCTTTCAATTGTGCAGTATATCTGTGCACTGTTTGTTCCAGTGCCTGTTCCTTTTTAGTAAAATCTGCGTGCTCAGAGAACTTCTTAGCAGTATCAATGAATGTCTGTAGTTCACCTGAGCTCTTATCAAAGATCTTATGTTCCTCTTCGAGGAGTAAACGCATCAAGCGAAGGGATGACTGAATAGATTCAGACTCCCATCGCTTGATGAACTCAGGTGAGTTCAAACGAGCATTGGGAAAAAGTGGTATTCTCAGACCCCTAGGGACAATATTGTTTTTTAAATATGTCTCCAGGGTCTGTATCTCCCACCAACTGCGTATATTGTCCTTATATGCTCTAGTGAGGTTTTTGAAAACGCTTGTGATGGTGGGAGCAATAGGTGCCGAAGGTAATTGTGCCTCAGAAAACACTAGTTTTGACTCTGAATCCCATGAGTCTCTGTTTATGCCTCCAGATAGAAAGCCTGCCATCCCAGATGGCTAATAAATCAATAAGTAACAAGAAATGCCAAAAGTATGTGCAATAAGCGTCCTAGAATACGGTAGTATACAAAGCAAAGAAGTAACGCTAAAACTTGACCTTTATTAGTATATGTAAAATAAAGGAATAACACCCGTGGGTAGGATTACATAAATTGTGGGGTGAGAAGCATGCTCATAGTCCAAGGTATTGGACCTGAGTAATGAAAATTCCCACGCCACAACACTAGGTTAAGGAAAAACAAAAAAGGTTTGTTTAGAAAAACCGGCCAGTCTGAACAGACATGAGAGCTGCCGGACAGCAGGATTGCTGATTAACAAAACCGCATGTGAACAAGGACCCAGCTGTAGTCCAAGAGAGACAGCATGCAACTGTCAGTGCGGTAGCAGGTATATGAAAAATACCCCTCATGTGTGCTGGCTCGACGCGTTTCTTGTGTCAATAACGACACATCATCAGGAGCAAGAGGGATAAGGGATGGTAGCAAGAAAACCTGCCTAAGGTACTGCCACGCTAAGTGTTCGTGGCGGCACCTGCCGGCGCTATGATGGCCGTGATACGGCCGCGTCAAGCGCTAGTTTAAATAGCAACCCACTCCTCCCAGGGAGGGGAATGGGAGGGGCCAGCGTGCGACGTCACTAGATGGCGGAATATGCGAATGCAGACAAGCAATCCGCCCACCATCTCCATGACAACATATACGCGGCCAACCCAGATCAAATAGGTAAGAGGGATGTAATGGGCAGACCTATAGAATAAGGAGGCAGCGAGCGGAGTTTGTAAAGCTATCCGCCGCATGACGACACTAATAAGAGATGTCAGGGGCATGAACATGAGGCATAAGTCAAGCATGTAGTAAGAATATTGCTAAGAAATATGGTGCAGCAAAGCAGGTAGTGGTGGGGACAATAGGACCTGCCAACCCCATATACAGAAGTAAAAGGGGCAGCTAAGTCCACCCCAGGTCAGTCAATAAAACAGACGTAGGAAATCCGTTCATTAAGACCATCAGGTTTGACAGTGCCCAATCTAAACGTCCATTGGGCTTCCTTGCGCAGGAGTATGTTAGCAGGAGTATGTTAGCTCCCATGGTCCCGCCTACTACATAGACGACTGCTTTGTCTTATAGTGTGCAAGCAAGACCACTGCTTATGGATAGCAGGCTTGTTGTAACCATGGAAACAAGCAGTGTATGATATGATAGAAAAATGAATGCAGCCAGAATAGGAAACAATAGAATTATTTGTAATACATTGGGACTAGTATTTCCTTTATCTACATAATAAAGGTCAGTTGCAGAAGTGAGACAACCGCTTTAAGTTCCCGGGACCCTGTCCAACTGAAGGATGAGTTCCTTTAGATCTATAGCTGTTACTTTTTAGAGAGAAAATCAAATATGGGGTTATGCTGAGAAAAATCTTATGGTAGTGAAATAGCAAAGATTTTTGTAGTATGCAATTTACTGTGTATAATCCATAAATATAGAGTTTGTTCTGCTACTTTGCCTAAATTATAAGCAAATTGGTAAAAGATTCTTTCTACCTAAATGGTAGACATATCACCTATAATGGTGCTGGACAGGATAGCTGTAGGGGCGTGTGAGGAGGCTATTATTTTTTTAATAGGTGACCTTTAACCTCTTTATTTATAATTTAAGGAAAGTAGCCCATAAGTCTATCTTTTCCAAGGTCTTGAATCTTTAAAAAGTATCTAGGATTTATATTTGAACATTGACAATGCTTGTTTCTTCCAATAGATTTGTAGTACTAATAATTATCTCTGCTCTTGATATAAAAAATGTTCTCTTTAAATACACTTGATATACTTGACTGGCCTCCTCTTTAGAGGTAAAACCGATATGTTTAATTAATGGAGGCCAAATCAAAGAGTAGAATAAGTTCTAGAAGTAAAAATTGTGTCAATAACTTTCTAGAGACATGCTTAAGTTCCTTGGGCCCAGTGCAAGTGAAGGATTTATTCCTAGAGGTAAAGACCACATCATTATCTTATTAGAGATGTGTTAATCTGGGTTGTCTCACTTTAGCAAAGAGAATTTATCATGCAGTGTAAATTTAATAACAGGCATTTACTATTTTATGGTGACTTTTTCAGTTGCCAATTTTGCTATCTTGATTTATTTTTCCAGCACATTATACACTGCTCATTTCCATGGTTATGATGACCACCCTACAATCAGGCAGCAGTTCCCATGCTTTCACAATATCGGACAAAACACCGGCCTAGTTGAGCTCCCATGGTCCCGCCTACTAGATAGACCACTGCTTTGTTTTATAGTGTGCAAGCAAGACAACTGCTTATGGATAGCAGGCTTGTTGTAACCATGGAAACAAGCAGTGTATGATATGATAGAAAAATGAATGCAGCCAGAAAAGGAAACAATAGAATTATCTGTAATACATTGGGACTAGTATTGCCTTTATCTACATAATAAAGGTCAGTTGCAGAAGTGAGACAACCGCTATAAGTTCCCGGGACCCTGTTCAACTGAAGGATGAGTTCCTTTAGATCTATAGCTGTTACTTTCTAGAGAGAAAATCAAATATGGGGTTATGCTGAGAAAAATCTTATGGTAGTGAAATAGCAAAGATTTTTGTAGTATGCAATTTACTGTGTATAATCCATAAATATAGAGTTTGTTCTGCTACTTTGCCTAAATTATAAGCAAATTGGTAAATGATTCTTTCTACCTAAAGGGTAGACATATCACCTATAATGGTGCTGGACAGGATAGCTGTAGGGCGTGTGAGGAGGCTATTATTTTTTTAATAGGTGACCTTTAACCTCTTTATTTATAATTTAAGGAAAGTAGCCCATAAGTCTATCTTTTCCAAGGTCTTGAATCTTTAAAAAGTATCTAGGATTTATATTTGAACATTGACAATGCTTGTTTCTTCCAATAGATTTGTAGTACTAATAATTATCTCTGCTCTTGATATAAAAATGTTCTCTTTAAATACACTTGATATACTTGACTGGCCTCCTCTTTAGAGGTAAAACCGATATGTTTAATTAATGGAGGCCAAATCAAAGAGTAGAATAAGTTCTAGAAGTAAAAATTGTGTCAATAACTTTCTAGAGACATGCTTAAGTTCCTTGGGCCCAGTGCAAGTGAAGGATTTATTCCTAGAGGTAAAGACCACATCATTATCTTATTAGAGATGTGTTAATCTGGGTTGTCTCACTTTAGCAAAGAGAATTTATCATGCAGTGTAAATTTAATAACAGGCATTTACTATTTTATGGTGACTTTTTCAGTTGCCAATTTTGCTATCTTGATTTATTTTTCCAGCACATTATACACTGCTCATTTCCATGGTTATGATGACCACCCTACAATCAGGCAGCAGTTCCCATGCTTTCACAATATCGGACAAAACACCGGCCTAGTTGAGCTCCCATGGTCCCGCCTACTAGATAGACCACTGCTTTGTTTTATAGTGTGCAAGCAAGACCACTGCTTATGGATAGCAGGCTTGTTGTAACCATGGAAACAAGCAGTGTATGATATGATAGAAAAATGAATGCAGCCAGAAAAGGAAACAATAAAATTATCTGTAATACATTGGGACTAGTATTGCCTTTATCTACATAATAAAGGTCAGTTGCAGAAGTGAGACAACCGCTTTAAGTTCCCGGGACCCTGTTCAACTGAAGGATGAGTTCCTTTAGATCTATAGCTGTTACTTTCTAGAGAGAAAATCAAATATGGGGTTATGCTGAGAAAATCTTATGGTAGTGAAATAGCAAAGATTTTTGTAGTATGCAATTTACTGTGTATAATCCATAAATATAGAGTTTGTTCTGCTACTTTGCCTAAATTATAAGCAAATTGGTAAATGATTCTTTCTACCTAAAGGGTAGACATATCACCTATAATGGTGCTGGACAGGATAGCTGTAGGGGCGTGTGAGGAGGCTATTATTTTTTTAATAGGTGACCTTTAACCTCTTTATTTATAATTTAAGGAAAGTAGCCCATAAGTCTATCTTTTCCAAGGTCTTGAATCTTTAAAAGTATCTAGGATTTATATTTGAACATTGACAATGCTTGTTTCTTCCAATAGATTTGTAGGTAACAAGAAATGCCTAAAGTATGTGCAATAAGCGTCCTAGAATACGGTAGTATACAAAGCAAAGAAGTAACGCTAAAACTTGACCTTTATTAGTATATGTAAAATAAAGGAATAACACCCGTGGGTAGGATTACATAAATTGTGGGGTGAGAAGCATGCTCATAGTCCAAGGTATTGGACCTGAGTAATGAAAATTCCCACGCCACAACACTAGGTTAAGGAAAAACAAAAAGGTTTGTTTAGAAAAACCGGCCAGTCTGAACAGACATGAGAGCTGCCGGACAGCAGGATTGCTGATTAACAAAACCGCATGTGAACAAGGACCCAGCTGTAGTCCAAGAGAGACAGCATGCAACTGTCAGTGCGGTAGCAGGTATATGAAAAATACCCCCTCATGTGTGCTGGCTCGACGCGTTTCTTGTGTCAATAACGACACATCATCAGGAGCAAGAGGGATAAGGGATGGTAGCAAGAAAACCTGCCTAAGGTACTGCCACGCTAAGTGTTCGTGGCGGCACCTGCCGGCGCTATGATGGCCGTGATACGGCCGCGTCAAGCGCTAGTTTAAATAGCAACCCACTCCTCCCAGGGGAGGGGAATGGGAGGGGCCAGCGTGCGACGTCACTAGATGGCGGAATATGCGAATGCAGACAAGCAATCCGCCCACCATCTCCATGACAACATATACGCGGCCAACCCAGATCAAATAGGTAAGAGGGATGTAATGGGCAGACCTATAGAATAAGGAGGCAGCGAGCGGAGTTTGTAAAGCTATCCGCCGCATGACGACACTAATAAGAGATGTCAGGGGCATGAACATGAGGCATAAGTCAAGCATGTAGTAAGAATATTGCTAAGAAATATGGTGCAGCAAAGCAGGTAGTGGTGGGGACAATAGGACCTGCCAACCCCATATACAGAAGTAAAAGGGGAAGCTAAGTCCACCCCGGGTCAGTCAATAAAACAGACGTAGGAAATCCGTTCATTAAGACCATCAGGTTTGACAGTGCCCAATCTAAACGTCCATTGGGCTTCCTTGCGCAGGAGTATGTTATCAATATCGCCGCCCCTTGGTGATGGGCACACCACATCAATCCCTTGGAACCTAATGACGGATGTTTGTTGTGGATGAAACAGATTGACATGTCTAGCTATTGGTGTGTCTTCGTTTTACGTATATCACCAAGGTGCTCGCCAATTCTGCGGCGAAATTCCCTGATGGTCTTGCCCACGTATTGCATGCCACAAACACACGTGGCTAGATAGATGACCCCAGATGTTCTGCATTTGACAAAGCATCTGATATTATAGCATTTGGATGTCTTGGTACTGACAAATGTGTCCCCTGTTTGGATGGATGAACATGCGATGCAGCCCTTACAACAAAATGTGCCCAGGCTACGATTGGTGAGCCACGTCTGGGGGCCGGAGATTGGAACAAACTATGAACCAGACGATCACCAAGGCTGCGCCCCTGCGATAAGTCACAGAGGGCCTTTCACTAATGCAGTCTGAAATGTCTGGATCCATACGCAAAATGTTCCAATGCCTCCTTAAGATATTCAGTATCTGTGGATTTGCTCCATCATAGGTGGCAATTAGACGTATTAGACCGTCGCCTTCCTGTTTAGGTCTAGGATTCAATAATGATTCCCTAGTCGCTGCCAATGAATGTTGGTAGGCAGATGCTAAAACCGGGAAGGATAACCCCGTTTAGTAAATCTCTGCCTTAATTCACCAGCTTTGAGATGGAAATCAGAGAGATTTGAACAGTTGCGACGGACACGCAAATATTGGCCACGAGGATCCCCCTCTTCAGAGGGACAGGATGACAACTGTCCCAATGAAGAAGGGAATTGGTGGCCGTAGTTTTGCGATGGAGACTGGTGTGCACCTGTCCAGTGCCATCCCTGCAGATGGTCAAATCCAAGAAATTGATACTCTCAAAATGGATCTCAGATGTAAAAAGAGTCCATATTTGTTGATATTGAGGGCACGCACAAAACATCCAAATTCATCAGCCGTGCCTGACCAGAAAATGAGAATGTCATCGATGAATCTGAGCCACAATGTGATATGAGAGGTCCACCACTGATCGTCATCAGAAAACACAGTTTCCCTCTCCCACCAGCCCAGATATAAATTTGCGTACGACGGGGCACACGGACTCCCCATCGCAACGCCTCTGAGCTGGTGGAAGAGGCGACGATCAAAGGTGAACACATTGTGGCCCAGAATAAACTCAAGGAGTTGGATGACAAAATCATTATGTTGGGCAAATGCGATACCTCGTTGGCACAAAAAAATGAGTACCTTCTGAGAACTCCCTCGTGTG
>JAKVIS010005108.1:0-12582 GCA_033119425.1 Bufotes viridis
AGCAGCTACACTGCAACAGCGGTATATTGATAGTAATGTCCTAGCCTGGATACCAAAAAGGTCACCTCTATATAAAGCACGAAAAGTCAATGCTATCGTTTAACCCGTGTGGTACATGTGTACCCAGCCTATAGATCCACCTCGCTTCTTTTTGCTTCAGAACCTGATCCAAATTACCCCCTCTCTTAGAGGGTTGGATCACCTCAATGGCTGAAAAACGAAAAGTGACATTGCCACCTTCATGGACAGCCGCTATATGCCTTGGAATCGGTTTGTCCCGTTTATTTCGTACATCGCCCACATGTTCCAAAATTCTCACCTTGAACTCTCTACAGGTCTTCCCTATGTAGAGTTTCCCACAGCAACATCTCATCTGGTAAGCAGAGACCTCTAGTGTTACAATTAGCAAAGCCCCTCATTTGAAAATGTGATTCACCTCTTGCATCACTAAACACATCCCCAATTTCAATGTATTTGCAGGCCTTGCACCGGCCACACCTAAAGGTCCCTGTAGATCTATTCTGAAGCCAGCATTTTTGGTAGCAGCTTCAAAATGGCTTTTAACTAGCCAGTCCCTAAGGTTGCGACCTCTCCTGTAGGTAATTGAGGGACGATCTGACAGACAGCTGGTTAGATCTGAATCAGTCTTTAGTAGAGACCAATAGCGGTCTATAATGTCCCTCACCAGATGTGATGCTGAATCAAAAGTACCAACTATTCGCACTAAATCGTCCCTCTTTTAGGTCTTACTTGTAGTAATTCAGCTCTATTTTTACTTCGTGCTTGATCCACAGCTTCATTAAGATAGGGATACGGGTAACCCCTTTGTTTAAACCTCTCATGGAGTTTAGAGGCCTCAATCTCAAAATCTGCCAATGTAGAGCAGTTACGTCTTAACCTAAGGAACTGACCTTTCGGGATGCCCCTCCGTAGTGCTTTCGGGTGAAAGCTCTTCCAACCTAAAAGGCTATTAGTGGCCGTCTTTTTCTAAACAGGGTAGTTTTTAAAGTTTGGTGTTCAGTTTTGGTAATTAATACATCCAAAAGGAAATTGTCTTATCATTAATCTCAGATGTGAAACGTAAGCCGATATGGTTCACATTTAGATGTTCCATAAACTGATGGAAGCCCTCCCTGGGTCCGGCCCACAGCAACAAAATGTCATCTATGTATCGGACCCAGAGAGGGATAAAGCGAGTCCACTCACCACACTCATCTGTGAAGACCACAGTGTCCTCCCACCAGCCCAGGAGCAAATTTGCGTAGGTCGGCGCGCAAGGACTGCCCATGGCAGTGCCCCTGAGCTGATGGAAGAACTTGGAATCAAAGATAAAATAATTCCGGGTCAAAATGTACGAGAGGGCTCGCAAAACAAAGTTACTGTGGTTTTTTGCATTAATACTTCTGGATTCAAGGTAGAAACTGACTGCCTGTAGACCCTTCTCATGGGGTATCGATGTGTAAAGGGCCTCTACATCTATCGAGGCCAAGAAGGTGCCATCCTCCACATGTATCCCTTCTAAACGTTGTAGCAGGTCTGTCGTATCGCGTAGGTACGAGGGTAATGATAACAAAAAGGGGCGTAAAATCTGATCCACATAAGTTCCTAGATTCTGAGTCAGGTTGCCTATTCCAGATACAATTGGGCGGCCTTTTAGTGGATCTAGGCCCTTGTGTATCTTTGGCAAACAGTAAAAAGTTGCCACTCTTGGGTACTGTGGAAACAAGAAATCATACTCTCTTTTGTTAATGAGCTTGTTAGATAAGGCCTCTTGGAGTATGACTTCCAGTTCTTTCTTAAAGTCCTGTGTAGGATCCTGCCTCAAAATCTCATAGTTGGTCCTATCACTCAGAAGATCCATACACATAGACCTATACTTTCCAGAATCTAAGATAACTATATTTCCCCCTTTATCAGAGGGTTTGACTATAATTTCTTTATTAGTAGACAGATTCTTCAGAGCCTCCATTTCATGGAAAGTATAGTTCTTATGCGCAGAAATCTCCCGCAGGTTCTCCAGATCTCTAACCACAGACCTGAGGAATAGATCAATGTGAGATTCATTACCTTTAGGTGGATTTTTTGTGCTTTTATTGCACAGATCTGTAAAAGGACCTTGATCCACTGGTCTGTCGTTCTCGTCTAGAAGACCTACCAGTTCATTGAACCCCTGTAGGTCAGACAGCTCAAGGCCCATCTCAGTACATTTTTGTTTTTCCAACTGTATAAAGGTTTTTCTCCATTTAATTTTTCTAATGAAGAGATTAATGTCCTTTATCCAGCTGAAACAGTCAAAGTGGTTAGTCGGAACAAATGAAAGGCCCTTAGATATTATAGATATTTCCTCATCCGAAAGTGTTTTCTTAGATAGATTCACTATTAAATTATCCTCCACTAATTTCAATGTTTTACTGGACGGTCCCTTAGACCATATGGGTCTCGAGCTGTCTGGCCTAAAAAACCGCACCATCTGTCACATTCCCTCTCCCAGAGGAGGTAGATAAGGAGCCCGATGATGAGGAATTGTGAGGGCCTCTTGCCTCTCCTGAATGTTCCGCTCCTCTCATAGAACCGGAATCCCATGTTGGCTGATTTGGTTTCTAAGATTGTGTATAACCCCTATTCTCACCTCTAGACGACTGGAAATTTCTATTTAAATGCCGTCCTCCCCTACGTCTCCTGCCTCTCTGTTGGTAACCTCTTTTATAGTGTGGTGGAAGACTTGTTTCCTGATCCGATTGTTCAGGTTCTGAAGCTGAGGTTTCTGTGGCTGAGTCCCTTCCTTCACCACTACCAGTATATGCTGTTTTATTTCTAAATTCAGCAAGGTCACTCAAGAATTGTCTGTGTTTTCTCTCAATAAGAGAGCTCTTAAATCTTTCTATATTGTTCTCCAATTCTGCTTGCCTATTGGGGAATTCAGTATGATCTTTAAATTTATCAGCTATCTCAATTAATTTATTCAATTGTACCTCCAAATCTGTCAGTTTTTAGATTCATGCACTAAGAGCAGTTTCATAAATCTGACAGAGCTGGAAGTGGCTTCCTGTTCCCACTCTAGAAGTAGCTCAGGGACGAGATACGTTTCGCTGGATGGATAAATATTCTAAGTCCCCTTGGTACTATCGAGTTTTTAATATAATTTTCAAGGGACTGTGTTTCCCACCAAGATTTTAAATATTCTTTGTGGGCTAAGTACAAATCCTTAAACACAGTTTTGATAGATGCACGTACTGGTGTGGAGAAGTTAATCTCTTTTTCTGAGAAAACCTGGTTGGCTTCAGTCAGCCATTTAGTTTTGTCCAATAATGAACTTAGAGGTTGAGCCATAATCCCATCATTTATATTTAATCAAATACAAAGAGCAACGTACCGACCTGTAGACCGTCAGAAAAGTCAGATAGATAGTAATATTTCTAAAGTAAACACACCTTCACCGAGAGAAATATTCACTTAAAAATAACTTTTATTGATCATTGATTAAAAGATTCAATTGATATCGAGCCTCCTAAATAGGATAATCACGGAAGGAGACCCAAGGAAATAAATATCCCTATAGATGTCCCTCATCCGCTGTTAGCCCTGCCTACAAAACGGAATGGCCGCCCGATAGGGGCGATCCCGTATCAGGAACCTCCTAGATGCCCTACACCGTCCCTGACACAGGACAGAACCCACCACCGAAATAGATAGGACAGGTGTCAATTGTAGGTCAAGATTAGAACCGTCACTATAGTCACAAATTTAAGCTAAACATGATTGTCAACATATATGGTATTGAGATATTTTTAAACCATATTTTATCATAAACTATCGTGCTGGTGCAACGACGCCTATGTAAAACAAAGTGAGAAATAACGATGTAGTTATTCAAGTCCCAATTAGTATAATCTTATCCCAACGCGTTTCACTGCGTAAATATTCAATTCGCAGATCCTCAGGGGACTTAAAAAGCACACAATTGGTCCAGATGACCCCAATATTTTTATGCACCAACAAATTGATAAGCCTCATACTCAGTAACCAAACTTGTTGAGGAAAAAACGATGTAGAGTGTTCACATATTAAGTATAAAAGGCCAAAGTTTTCTGCACCAACAGATTAATAGATCTTCTGTTCACTAACACAACCTGTATGCACCGCCAATCCGGACACAATGTCATATGTATATATGAACATCATAATAAAGTGGGCAAATCCCCACAGAACTCCAAAAAGAAACAAATGCAATCAAACCCCTGAAAACAGAGGACTGCCCGGTATGGCAGTACAATTTGTAAGGTGCAGTCCATCAATGAATAGTAGGGCACACAGGGCGGATACTTGCGTGTCCAAGGCTCACAGGTTGGTTACATAACGCTGGTGCCGATCGCAGTGTATGATATGAGAGGCGGGGAGGTATGTGACTCACCAGGCGCTCTTAAATAGCGCGCTAAACAGGTATTCCAGTTCCGGCTTCCCGATCACATGTGCGGTCACCTGACTGTGACGCCCACAGTGATCCAAGCCGCTGCGTTCCACCGCCGTCCATTTGCGTGTCAGGAGGCAGAAGGTCACGTGTCAGGAACATCTGACACGTATCCAGGAAACGCAATAATGCTCCCCTGCAGGTATGCGTTCCACACCAAGCCGGAAGTGCTTTTTAACGGTAGTAAATCAAATCAAACAGATACACCTAACTTAATTACCAATACCTAATGCAGCAATCCTAAAATCAAATACTTATGGGGAGCCTCAAAAATGACCTAAATATGAACACTCTATAAATAAACAAAACAACTATAGATAAATATAACGGAAAAGTGACAGAGTGTAATTTCTGTAGAGACTCTAATAGAAATATCATTATTTATGTAAATCTGCAGGTGAAATTTTTAAAAAACCGAGCAGATGAACATGGAGAATGGCTAGGGAAAAAGAAAAACAAAAAGTAAAGCAGCTACACTGCAACAGCGGTATATTGATAGTAATGTCCTAGCCTGGATACCAAAAAGGTCACCTCTATATAAAGCACGAAAAGTCAATGCTATCGTTTAACCCGTGTGGTACATGTGTACCCAGCCTATAGATCCACCTCGTTATTTCTCACTTTGTTTTACATAGGCGTCGTTGCACCAGCACGATAGTTTATGATAAAATATGGTTTAAAAATATCTCAATACCATATATGTTGACAATCATGTTTAGCTTAAATTTGTGACTATAGTGACGGTTCTAATCTTGACCTACAATTGACACCTGTCCTATCTATTTCGGTGGTGGGTTCTGTCCTGTGTCAGGGACGGTGTAGGGCATCTAGGAGGTTCCTGATACGGGATCGCCCCTATCGGGGCGGCCATTCCGTTTTGTAGGCAGGGCTAACAGCGGATGAGGGACATCTATAGGGATATTTATTTCCTTGGGTCTCCTTCCGTGATTATCCTATTTAGGAGGCTCGATATCAATTGAATCTTTTAATCAATGATCAATAAAAGTTATTTTTTAAGTGAATATTTCTCTCGGTGAAGGTGTAAAATCTACTGAGCAACTGGAGCACCTAATTTGCAAGCTACACAGTGGAGCGTAAATAGTAAAAATCATCAAACAGGACTACGTCAGTGGCTTCTAGCCAATATATACCCCACCCTAACATTCCGAGACACATTTCTTTCGAACTCCTAGGAAAGCCTGACAGACTCTACAGACATTTAAACAGGCGGCTAAACTGAACCTACTTTAATACAGAGTATCCATTCTAGGCGGGTATTTTAATACAGTTATCTAATACCAAAGAGCAGGAATTACTCATTGCTCTCTTTACATAGTCATTTCAGTTCCAAGAAAAGTCTTCTGGGGAAGTTTGGCTAACCATAAACACAGAGTGGAGCTAAACTCAACAGTCAGTTTGTGACTAGCTTTTCATACTTGCGATACTATTTCAGTTTGACGAAGAAAATAGTTTCTTTATGAATGATAATTTTAGAAATCACTCTATCTATCTATCTATCTATCTATCTATCAATCCATCCACCTGTCTGCCTGTCTGTCTATTATCTATCTATCTATCTATCTATCTATCTATCTATCTATCAATCATCTGTTCATCTTTCTCTCTGTCCATATATCTTAGATTTCCGATATTTACAGTCAGGTCCATAAATATTGGGTCATCAACACAATTCTAACCTTTTTGGCTCTATACACCACCACAATGGATTTGAAATTAAACAAACAAGATGTGCTTTAACTGCAGACTGTCAGCTTTAATTTGAGGGTATTTACATCCAAATCAAGTGACGGTGTAGGAAGTACAACAGTTTGCATATGAGCTTCCTACTTGTCAAGAGACCAAAAGTAATGGGACAGGATAATAATAAAAAATCAAACATTAACTTTTTAATACTTGGTTGCAAATCCTTCACAGTTAATTACAGCCTGAAGTCTGGAACACTGGGTTTCATCCCTGGTGATGCTCTGCCAGGACACTACTGCAATTGTCTTCAGTTCCTGCTTGTTCTTGGGGCATTTTCCCTTCAGTTTTCCCTTCCCTCTAAACACTCTTTGGTTGCTTTTGCAGTATGCTTTGGGTCATTGTCCATCTGCACTGTGAAGTGCCGTCCAATGAGGTCTGAAGCATTTGGCTGAATATGAGCAGATAATATTGCCCGAAACACTTCAGAATTCATCCTGCAGCTTTTGTCAGCAGTCACATCATCAATAAATACAAGAGAACCAGTTCCATTGGCAGTCATACATGTCCACGCCATGACACTACAACCACCATGCTTCACTGATGAGGTGGGATGCTTAGGATCATGAGCAGTTCCTTTCCTTCTCCATACTCTTCTCTTCCCATCACTCTGGTACAAGTTGTTCTTGGTCTCATCTCTCCATAGGATGTTGTTCCAGAACTGTGAAGGTTTTTTTAGATGTCGTTTGGCAAACTCTAGTCTGGCCTTCCTGATTTTGAGGCTCACCAATGGTTTACATCTTGTGGTGTACCCTCTGTATTCACTCTGGTGAAGTCTTCTCTTGATTGTTGACTTTGACACACATACACCTACCTCCTGGCAAGTGTTCTTGATCTGGCCAACTGTTGTGAAGGGTGATTTCTTCACCAGGGAAGGAATTCTTCAGTTATCCACCACAGTTGTTTTCCGTGGTCTTCCGGGTCTTTTGGTGTTGCTGAGCTCACCGGTGAATTCCTTCTTTTTAAGAATGTTCCAAGCAGTTGTTGTGGCCACACCTAATGTTTTTGCTATCTCTCTGATGGGTTTGTTTTGTTTTTTTCAGCCTAATGATGGCTTGCTTTACTGATAGTGACAGCTCTTTGGATCTCATCTTGAGAGTTGACAGCAACAGATTCCAAATGCAAATAGCACACTTGAAATGAACTCATACAAGTGAACTCATTGTATTGGGATAATGAGAGAATAACACACACCTGGCCATGGAACAGCTAATAAGCCAATTGTCCCATTACTTTTGGCACCTTAACAAGTGGGAGGCACATATGCAAACTGTTGTAATTCCTACATCGTTTACCCGATTTGGATGTAAATACCCTCAAATTAAAGCTGTCAGTCTGCAGTTAAAATCCATCTTGTTTGTTTTATTTCAAATCCATTGTGGTGGTGTATAGAGCCAAAAATGTTAGAATTGTGTCGGTGTCCCAATATTTATGGGCATGACTGTATATGTGATCTGAAACATTTCATGTAGATGCTTATATAGACATACAGTATATCACATTATTTCTGCATCAGTACTCTCTCTTCTCCTTCCAGTTTTTTAAGTGGGGTTACCATCTGGTCTGCATCCCAAGGATGGCATAAGGCAACTAAACAGCCGTATGACACCTGTACCTCTGTTTGATGGCCCCAAAAGAATGATGTTGAATAAGCTTATAAACGTGTTAGGCTGAGTTCACACTTCGGTCATTTGGTCAGTTATTTCCATCAGTTATTGTGAGCCAAAACCAGGTGCGGGTCAAAAACACAGAAGAGGCGCAGATCTTTCCATTATACCTGATCTCTGAGGAGCGGGCAATCTTGGTTATGGCTCACAAACTGATAGAAATAATTGATCAAATAACTGAAGTGTGAACTCAGCCTTAATAGTCAGCAGTGGATATATTAAAAGGTTGCATAAAATGCTTTTTCTAGGAACCATTTCACTCATGTCCAACGGTGCTACACCATATTGCATTCACTTGAGTGGTCTTGAGCTGCAATAGCAGGCACAGTTCATGGAATTAGGATACGTGTATTATTTTGGTATATGAGTAATATTCATTGGGTAAATATTTTGGGCATCCTATTCTTCTACTGGGCTGGATGGGTGCATATGAATATAATAGACCTCAAAAGTACTGATATACTCACTGACAGCTCTGTGTGCTTGAGCCCTCAAACATTGTATTTTTATAGTATGTGTGAAGAGGTCATCTGAACATACAGATGTAACCAGAATTAGGTTGTTACCTAGCATGACATGTAGCCATGTGATTTGCACCTTATAGAAGCCTTATCTGGGTGTATCTGAAACACATTAAGCCTCTTTCACACGGGTGTCATGTTTGACGGATTTTTCCGCGCGAGTGCAAAGCGTTTTAATGTGCTTTGCACGCGCGTGGGAAAAATCGGCATGTTTGGTACCCAGACCTGAACCCAGACTTCATCACTGAAGTTTGGGTTTGGGTTGAGTATTCTGTAGATTTTATTATTTTCCCTTATAACATGGTTATAAGGGAAAATAATAGCATTCTCAATACAGAATGCTTTGTAAAATGTAGATTAAGGGGTTAAAAATAAAAAAATTAACTCACCTTATCCACTTGATCTCATAGTTGCCGATCTCTTCTGTATTCTTCAAGCATTAGCTGCCATCTAAAGGACCTGTGGTGACGTCACATCACATGGTCCAATCACATGGTCCATCACCATGGTGATGGACCATGTGATTGGACCATGTGATGAGCTCGGTGACGTCACCACAGGTCCTTTAGATGGCAGCTAATGCTTGAAGAAGACAGAAGAGATCGGCAACTACGCGAACAAGTGGATAAGCTGAGCTAATTTTTTTATTTTTAACCCCTTAATCTACATTTTACAAAGCATTCTGTATTGAGAATGCTATTATTTTTCCTTATTACCATGTTATAAGGGAAAATAATAAAGATCGGGTCCCGTCTCATAGCAACCTTGCGGAAAAATCGCACTGCATCCGCACTTCTATGGGGCCTGCGTTGCATGAAAAACGCACAATATAGAGCATGCTGCGATTTTCACGCAACGCAGAAGTGATGCGTGAAAATCACCGCTCATGTGCACAGCCCCATAGAAATGAATGGGTCCGGATTCAGTGCGGGTGCAATGCGTTCACCTCACGCATTAGACCCGAGTGGGAATCACGCCCCTGTGAAAGGGGCCTAACTATTTCTACTATTTCCCATGGAGAATTTACCATATGTCCTAATCATTGATTTCGGCAGACCAAACAGCCCCCCACTTTTCTAAGAAGTATTTGCCTTAGTATATTTCTATACTGCTTTAGAATCATCTTCTCACTGATAGTATTGTGTTCTTTTTTATAATTATTCTGCCCTTGGTAAAATGGAAGTCAGTTCTTCATGCACTGACTTTTTAATAAGCCTGTGATAGACTTGTGTTTATATGCAGCAGCCAATCAGAGGAGCTTCAGAGGGAAGGTGAGGTGTGTCTATGACTCCCCGTAGACTCTGTGATCATTGCGGCAGCACTCCATTCATTCCTATGGGAGTGCGGAAAATAGCAAAGCAACGCGCTCGGCTGTTTTCGGGAGTCCCATAGAAATAAATAGGAAGTGCACCGCGTAAGCGCAGCCACTGCTCTCTTCACTTCTATGGGGTTGACAGAAATAGGCAAGTCAGTGTCCGCTATTTTCAGTAGTCCCATTGAAAGGAATGGAGGGTCACCGCACATACACAGTCTGCTCTACTTCACTTTGCAAGATCTGTCCTAGCGATAGCGATATGCCCCCAATGTATGAGATGAGCTGAGTGCTGACCCCTTTAAGCATCCCTATAGGTACTGATTTACATTTCAATTATGAGATAATGAGTGGACAGTTATTTAAGAAGGTCAGTTATTTTTTTCTTCCAAAAGCGGCATTACGTTTATCCACAATGGCGCAGAACGGCATATCACAAGCAACTTATGGACTGATGTGGTGCTGTTTTGCACAAATTCTTGGGGTTCCTTGAGGACAGGTTTAGGAAACATTGACCTGCACATGCAATATATTTATTTAGGTCATATTTTATATTGGAGGTCTGCTGTTTCTCACCTAAAAGTTTCACAAAATAAGAGCCACAAGTAAAGAAATAATGACTAATTATATGACATTCTTACATTATATAGTGCAAGTGATGCTCCTGAATGGAACTTTTGCAAGTCAGCTTCAATGGTATTGATACTTTATATTTAAGGAGAACTTGGCATGCTTCAGCTCATGGATATTTAAAATAAAGTACAATATATGTCTGTAAAACTCACCTATTCTCGCTTGTTTCACAAGGTACTGAAAAGGAAGTAATAGAGGAGCAAACAGTTCTGTTGTTGACATACTCTGTCCTATGAGAAAGGAGCAGTGTACGACTTGTGTCTATTTTAGAATATGCAGACAGTAATGGAATAAGTGTGGAAGACTGTTTTCAAAGCACTAAGCCTAGACTGTCTTCCAAATCCTCAAAGTGGAAGTGGAACTAAAAAATGATTATGCTAATTTCTCAAGTGCCATTAAAAAGTAATGCTCCTCAAGAAGTTGAGCAACAACTAATGAAGGCAGATATTGTTTCCCAAATTGTCTTTAAGTATATCAATATAAACTACAGCTAGACAGGGTATACTCAACATCCACGACTACATTTAGTTTTTGTCTTGATATAATGAGGTCTTGTATAATTACTTTCATGTTGCAGAGACTATTATGACTTCAGAGGTTTTTTGTGCTTTATGCAGATCACTGCAATAATTTTAATTTCAAAGGGTTATCTTATGAACACTATTACTATACAACAAATAGGGCATTTCAAATGAAGTATTATTGCAGTAAAATACCAAAAAAAAAAAAAAGTTTATTATGTATATTACATTTTCCTTTCCTCTCTGGTAGCACCACCTGCCGTTTATTCTTCTGGTGCATCTTCTCCTGCATTCAGTGGTGGACTAGGTGAAATGGTCCAGATACCTTTAATTTTTTTATCCAAACTTCTAAATTCATACAAATATACAACTTTATCTCTCTCTAGATCGTGAAGAAGGTGCTTGATTTGATTACCTGATATCCACCCACAGAAAAGCAAGCAAGCAAGCAAGTCCTCCAGATATGTGACTAAGGGTACTTTCACACTTGCGTTGGTGCGGATCCGTCTGTTTATTTGCACAGACGGATCCGCACCTCTAATGCAAACGTTTGTATCCGTTCAGAACGGATCCGTTTGCATTAGCTGTAAAGAAAAATGACAAAGTCCAAAACGGATCCGTTTTGAATTACATTGAAAGTCAATGGGGAACGGATCCGTTTTCAAATGCACCATATTGTGTCACTGACAACGGATCCGTCCCCATTGACTTACATTGTAAAAAAAAACGGATCCGTTAGACTCCGCCTCTTCAGACGGACACCAAAATGCTGCATGCTGCGTTTTGGTGTCCGCCTCAAAAACGGAATAGAGGCGGAACGGAGCCTAACTGATGCATTCTGAACGGATCCTTATCCATTCAGAATGCATTGGGGCTTAACTGATCCGTTTTGGACCGTTTGTGAGATCCCTGAAACGGATCTCACAAACGGAATCCAAAACGCTAGTGTGAAAGTAGCCTAAAACAGTTTACCTTTGTGAGATAATCTGCAGGGAGCTTCCCAATATGTAAACAGTTAACTTGGGAGAGGGATGGAATGTAGGACTTCTCATATTTAGCTTATTGTAGTGTTAGCTTATTATATAAGGAACTGGTTGTTTAAATTGTACTATCGCATTTTTATTAATTTTTTTCCTTTTTAACCGAATGTCCTTATACAGAACTGTAAAGAAATGTTAAACAAAAAAAAATGTACAATATACTGTAAATCCCATTCCCAACACTTTCTCCCTTAACTTTTCTTCTCCTTTGATCCTATTTTGTTTCATATTTGCAATTAAAACTGTCAAATGTGTAAATAAATATCGGTGTGTCCCAGGAAATCAGTCATAACCACCCTTGCCCTCCCTGGCTGTAAGTTAACTGGCTGCAGATGGAGACTCCATCCTTTGATCTGTTTGCAAAAGAGCAAAAATAGTACTAATCTACAGTGCCTTGCAAAAGTATTCACCCCCCACCCTTGACTTTTTTTGTGTTTTGGTGCCTCACAACCTGGAATTCACATGGACTGTTTGAGGATTTGCATAATTTAACTTACAAAAAATTGGCCACAACTTTGAAGATTTTTTTTTTTTTTACTGTGATGCAAACAACAAATACGACAAAATAACAGAAAAAGTCACTGTGCATAACTATTCACCCCCCTAAAGTCAATACTTTGTAGAGCCTCCTTTGCAGCATCCTGGCTCCAAATTAAACT